>OW388297.1:19163253-19422686 GCA_936450465.1 Gibbula magus
ACTTGTGCACGGTGCTGCTTCACTAGTCCACTACAGTTCCACTTATACTTGTGCACGGTGCTGTTTCACTAGTCCACTACAGTTCCACTTATACTTGTGCACGGTGCTGTTTCACTAGTCCACTACAGTTCCACTTATACTTGTGCACGGTGCTGTTTCACTTGTCCACTACAGTTCCACTATACTTGTGCACGGTGCTGTTTCACTTGTCCACTACAGTTCCACTTATACTTGTGCACGGTGCTCTTTCACTAGTCCACTACAGTTCCACTTATACTTGTGCACGGTGCTGTTTCACTAGTCCACTACAGTTCCACTTATACTTGTGCACGGTGCTGTTTCACTTGTCCACTACAGTTCCACTTATACTTGTGCACGGTGCTGCTTCACTAGTCCACTACAGTTCCACTTATACTTGTGCACGGTGCTGTTTCACTAGTCCACTACAGTTCCACTTATACTTGTGCACGGTGCTGTTTCACTAGTCCACTTCAGTTCCACTTATACTTGTGCACGGTGCTGTTTCACTAGTCCACTACAGTTCCACTTATACTTGTGCACGGTGCTGTTTCACTAGTCCACTACAGTTCCACTTATACTTGTGCACGGTGCTGTTTCACTAGTCCACTACAGTTCCACTTATACTTGTGCACGGTGCTGTTTCACTAGTCAACTACAGTTCCACTTATACTTGTGCACGGTGCTGTTTCACTAGTCCACTACAGTTCCACTTATACTTGTGCACGGTGCTGTTTCACTAGTCCACTACAGTTCCACTTATACTTGTGCACGGTGCTGTTTCACTAGTCCACTACAGTTCCACTTATACTTGTGCACGGTGCTGTTTCACTTGTCCACTACAGTTCCACTTATACTTGTGCACGGTGCTGTTTCACTAGTCCACTTCAGTTCCACTTATACTTGTGCACGGTGCTGTTTCACTAGTCCACTACAGTTCCACTTATAATTGTGCACGGTGCTGTTTCACTAGTCCACTACAGTTCCACTAGACTTGTGCACTGTGCTGTTTCACTAGTCCACTACAGTTCCACTTATACTTGTGCACGGTGCTGTTTCACTTGTCCACTACAGTTCCACTTATACTTGTGCACGGTGCTGTTTCACTTGTCCACTACAGTTCCACTTATACTTGTGCACGGTGCTGTTTCACTTGTCCACTACAGTTCCACTTATACTTGTGCACGGTGCTGTTTCACTAGTCCACTACAGTTCCACTAGACTTGTGCACGGTGCTGTTTCACTAGTCCACTACAGTTCCACTTATACTTGTGCACGGTGCTGTTTCACTTGTCCACTACAGTTCCACTTATACTTGTGCACGGTGCTGTTTCACTTGTCCACTACAGTTCCACTTATACTTGTGCACGGTGCTGTTTCACTTGTCCACTACAGTTCCACTTATACTTGTGCACGGTGCTGTTTCACTAGTCCACTACAGTTCCACTTATACTTGTGCACGGTGCTGTTTCACTTGTCCACTACAGTTCCACTTATACTTGTGCACGGTGCTGCTTCACTAGTCCACTACAGTTCCACTTATACTTGTGCACGGTGCTGTTTCACTTGTCCACTACAGTTCCACTTATACTTGTGCACGGTGCTGCTTCACTAGTCCACTACAGTTCCACTTATACTTGTGCACGGTGCTGTTTCACTTGTCCACTACAGTTCCACTTATACTTGTGCACGGTGCTGTTTCACTAGTCCACTACAGTTCCACTTATACTTGTGCACGGTGCTGTTTCACTTGTCCACTACAGTTCCACTTATACTTGTGCACGGTGCTGCTTCACTAGTCCACTACAGTTCCACTTATACTTGTGCACGGTGCTGTTTCACTAGTCCACTACAGTTCCACTTATACTTGTGCACGGTGCTGTTTCACTAGTCCACTACAGTTCCACTTATACTTGTGCACGGTGCTGCTTCACTAGTCCACTACAGTTCCACTTATACTTGTGCACGGTGCTGTTTCACTAGTCCACTACAGTTCCACTTATACTTGTGCACGGTGCTGTTTCACTTGTCCACTACAGTTCCACTTATACTTGTGCACGGTGCTGTTTCACTAGTCCACTACAGTTCCACTTATACTTGTGCACGGTGCTGTTTCACTTGTCCACTACAGTTCCACTTATACTTGTGCACGGTGCTGTTTCACTTGTCCACTACAGTTCCACTTATACTTGTGCACGGTGCTGTTTCACTTGTCCACTACAGTTCCACTTATACTTGTGCACGGTGCTGTTTCACTTGTCCACTACAGTTCCACTTATACTTGTGCACGGTGCTGTTTCACTAGTCCACTACAGTTCCACTTATACTTGTGCACGGTGCTGTTTCACTAGTCCACTACAGTTCCACTTATACTTGTGCACGGTGCTGTTTCACTTGTCCACTACAGTTCCACTTATACTTGTGCACGGTGCTGCTTCACTAGTCCACTACAGTTCCACTTATACTTGTGCACGGTGCTGTTTCACTTGTCCACTACAGTTCCACTTATACTTGTGCACGGTGCTGCTTCACTAGTCCATTACAGTTCCACTTATACTTGTGCACGGTGCTGTTTCACTTGTCCACTACAGTTCCACTTATACTTGTGCACGGTGCTGTTTCACTAGTCCACTACAGTTCCACTTATACTTGTGCACGGTGCTGTTTCACTTGTCCACTACAGTTCCACTTATACTTGTGCACGGTGCTGCTTCACTAGTCCACTACAGTTCCACTTATACTTGTGCACGGTGCTGTTTCACTAGTCCACTACAGTTCCACTTATACTTGTGAACGGTGCTGTTTCACTAGTCCACTACAGTTCCACTTATACTTGTGCACGGTGCTGCTTCACTAGTCCACTACAGTTCCACTTATACTTGTGCACGGTGCTGTTTCACTTGTCCACTACAGTTCCACTTATACTTGTGCACGGTGCTGTTTCACTTGTCCACTACAGTTCCACTTATACTTGTGCACGGTGCTGTTTCACTAGTCCACTACAGTTCCACTAGACTTGTGCACGGTGCTGTTTCACTAGTCCACTACAGTTCCACTTATACTTGTGCACGGTGCTGTTTCACTTGTCCACTACAGTTCCACTTATACTTGTGCACGGTGCTGTTTCACTTGTCCACTACAGTTCCACTTATACTTGTGCACGGTGCTGTTTCACTAGTCCACTACAGTTCCACTTATACTTGTGCACGGTGCTGTTTCACTAGTCCACTACAGTTCCACTTATACTTGTGCACGGTGCTGTTTCACTAGTCCACTACAGTTCCACTTATACTTGTGCACGGTGCTGTTTCACTAGTCCACTACAGTTCCACTTATAGTTGTGCACGGTGCTGTTTCACTTGTCCACTACAGTTCCACTTATACTTGTGCACGGTGCTGTTTCACTAGTCCACTACAGTTCCACTTATACTTGTGCACGGTGCTGTTTCACTAGTCCACTACAGTTCCACTTATACTTGTGCACGGTGCTGTTTCACTAGTCCACTACAGTTCCACTTATACTTGTGCACGGTGCTGTTTCACTAGTCCACTACAGTTCCACTTATACTTGTGCACGGTGCTGCTTCACTAGTCCACTACAGTTCCACTTATACTTGTGCACGGTGCTGTTTCACTTGTCCACTACAGTTCCACTTATACTTGTGCACGGTGCTGTTTCACTAGTCCACTACAGTTCCACTTATACTTGTGCACGGTGCTGTTTCACTTGTCCACTACAGTTCCACTTATACTTGTGCACGGTGCTGTTTCACTAGTCCACTACAGTTCCACTTATACTTGTGCACGGTGCTGTTTCACTTGTCCACTACAGTTCCTAGTATTTATGTGTCTGCATTGTTTGATTGTGAAGAATCTGTTTTAAGAAATTAAAAGATATTTGCCAAATTTCATCTAGTTGACATCCTTCCTGAACAGGTCGATTGCAACTTTCGTTTTGTCTAAACTCGTGGTTACAAGTCATATAAGTTATTATTTATATGTTCCCTTGATAGGCACTGTCGTATGACTGTTACCAAACGATGGTGAACCAGAACTGTGCACGAGTTAAGTAAAACATATAGCGCTCTATTAACCAGTAATACCCATTTTATTCGTGGCTATAGGCAGCGAAACACCTTCGCGTTCGGTTTCAATTTTAAATTTACTTGCTATCATTCCAGTATACCATGTCTCAAACACATTAAGTTTAATTTATCGCCTAATTGATTTATGTTATTGATTTGGTGAACATTATATTTGCATCTATAATATGTGCAATGTAGGAAACTCGCATGTCACCTTATGAGAAGTAAATTAATTTTAATCTGCGAAAATAACATTCCACCTGATGAAGAAGTAAGCATATACTCCCAAATGTCGTTGTTATCCAGAAAATCTCGTGTTCCTGTGTATTCCACTTCAAAGTGCCCCTCTTAAATGCTACATGGAGGTAAAACTTTGATTTACAATATCAACTCACTTAGTGTGAGTACTCTTGTCTGTACGCATCTCGAGAAAACTAGGTGTGTCTATAAGGCATTCAAGGGCCATGAATCAGCTATGTTACTTTTTTTGTCGAATGGTAGGCCCTTGCAATAAATCAGCGGTTCTTGGAAGTCCTCTCTTGACAGATAAGTGACTCAAATATACACTAAACGCCAAAAGAAACGTTACCTCATTTCTTTTTTTAATAACTTGTTAAGTATCAAATATATTTGAGAAATGAATGATTCAAAAGAAAGCTGAATAACGTAGCTTTATGCTAATAACGCGTTTAAAAATCCTGATGGATTCTTATTGTGGCAAAATGCAGCTTGTTTAAGAAGTTTAAAATTGTCCGGTTTTCGACCAGGCTGGTAGTAACCAATAAATGTGATTTAGATGTCCAGAAGAAGTTGAAAGTAAACTTTTACGTTTGTAACTAGACAAAAAGGTTGTATGATTTACATCATAATCCCTAAACGATGAAAATACTGTTATTGAGTAAGTTTAAGTGTGAAAATTATGAAATATATTTTTCTAGTCATTAAAGATCTTTTCTCGTAATTTACCTTAGTGAAAACGAGTTTACTGTGTTGTCAAATGACTTATTAGTATTTAGGAACACAGAGGATTATTTATGTGAACATTTTCGCTTGAAAATGAAAACTTTAAATTTGTTGGTCCGTCACCCAAACGCATTATCACTCAAATGTAGCAAAATTCAAGCAGTATTTGCATGAACTGAATTCTTCTACTTTGCATGATATGGCACACATGTACGAAATCATAGTTCATTCAAATATAGAAACAATGAGAGATGAAGGCATTGCCAGCGCTATGAGTGTGCAAAACTTTGCTACAACACAATAAAACATTGTGATTTGTTCAATGATAAATTATTTGTTACTTTGTGAATGTTCTATCGTTACATATGTAGACCTATTATTGTTTTGAAAAATTAAAATTGGTGGAAATACAGCAATTTCTCATTTCACATAATGCAAAAACACAAGAAGGCGGGCTGTCGGCCATAGAACTCTATCTTACAAAGTATATAGAACTCTATCTTACACAGTTTGCTTGTATTGTCTGTACTCACATTTTCACTTTTCGTGTTTAAAGGGAGGGTTCTGTCGGCAAATGCGCCCTTTTTCTATTTCTGCATTACGTAAAATGAGACAAACAAGTTTGCGTGTTTCCGGACCAGTAGGTTGAATAACAACGTCTTGTTATGCAAAGCTTAACACAAACGTAGCACCGATGAATGGCTTCACTTCTCATTGTTTTTATTTGTGTATGAATGTTCGCTGTTCTTTGTCAAATTGTCAAATATGAAGTCATCAAAATATTACAACTTATGTTTCAACTGGGCTATGTTGTTATTATGTATTCATAACATATACATGTATGTATAAACAGGAATGTCTGCTCAAATTTCTTTACCGTACTCTTTAAGAAAAATAATATACATGTGGGATTGTGTACGGCAACATTTTTTAGAGATACTAAGAATGTATTCCATTCGCTTTAATGCGTTATTCTGTTTACTTGTGTGACTCAATCTTTATTTCGGTACTTAGAAGGCCTATAGTACATTACTTTTGTGACTCATTGATTCTTCACGCGTGACAACGCAGAACACACAACTTAACAACCAGGAAGTTGCGAAGTATCCTTTGTATCCAGCGTATTCCACAGACACTTTTCAATGTTACATAACGCGTCTCTGTCCCGCTATGTACACGGACTCCACCAGGGGTTCTTCTCCTGAACAATTTCATTGTGAGCCGCTTTTTGTAAATTTTTCATTCATCCAAACAGCAACCCGGATGTTAGTATATTTCATTGTAATGCAAACGTGTTACTTCACCAGGGTGCCACCATTATGAAAAGAATGCGTTTTAATTGATCGATCACTACGATTGCTTTGAGTTATGACACGTTGCACCAAGAATGCATTGGAAAGTCATTTACCTGTGCACATACCCAATTGAATGGGACGGTAACTTACTCCGTCCTATGCTATTTGATTTGTTGATGAAAACAATCTTAGCTTCATGTATGTCCTTGCACAACAACCATTAGGACTATTTTCTTTTCAATTCAATATGCGCATTTGCTTATCTCGGATATATCAGTTGTAATGTGTTGTTAAAATAAAATGTAGTTTATTTTTTTTATTTCAAATGTAAATGTATTTAATCCATGGTGATGACGTCACTCTATTTTGTTAACAGTGGATTATTTTTAAGAATCTACTGGTCATTGACTTATCCAGTCAGGAGGGGTGTCAGGTTTTGACATTTTCGGAATGGCTTACAAAGTAATTTGTTCAAGAATGATGTATTTTGTCTTAGTATATCAGATGAGAATCTTAAAATATCTGATTATTGTTGTAATGTCTAACCCGGGAATCGAACATGTGTCCCTTCGTCTATTACGCAGCGCCCTAACCTATTCGATTACCAGGCCTGCTGGTAATCATTTGATTGTTTGTCAGTAAGATCCCTGCATTCTAAACAAGACTGGTAAAGTGTGAAACGCATGGGGATCGTGCTGAAACACATGAAATGCAGGAGTTCGGCTGTCAATCAAATCGCTTTGCGTGGAAGATTTGCGCCATGCACGTGCGTGGAAGAATCCATTTCATAAGGGTCGAAGCTACGTGTACCATATCCGAGGAATGGGCACCGAAATTTGCAAAATAATATTTGTTTAGGTTACATAATTGAAATGTATTGTCTATAATGCTAGATAATCACATATGTATGTTTCGTGACGTCATACATGGATTAAGATGGAGAATGCATTCGGAGCCGTGGATTCGTTAAAAATAATCGGGGCTCGTTGATTTTTTTAACGAATCCACGGCTCCGAATGCATTCTCCATTACTTAAAGTAGTGATATATTCCGTAGTGGTGTTACACGTTTGTATAATGTGTAATAGTGTTTTTTCTTTTACAAAGTGTTATTTCTTAAACAAATGGAATAATGATAAAAAGGAAACAACAAAATGCAGAATAAAGTTGGAACATGTCTCCTAACCATGCCAACTAAACTCTTTTGAAACATTGTTTCATATTTATTAATTTTCATGGAATAAGTGCCTTAAAATCGTCGTTTTGGAATATTAACTACTGTAGTCGAGATAGGAGAGTGCTTTCGGAAAAATTTGCTTTTTTATGACATCCTTAAACGATTTACATTTCAATAAGGTACACTATGTCTACAACATTTTATATTAATAGTTTTCCCATATGTTATACATTTTTAACTGAAATGCCAAAAAGACGACCCGATATTATTATGGAAACCCTAGATTCCATAACTGAATTAAGCGCATTTGCATTCATCGAGGGATATTACTAGAATATTTAAATACAAACAAAACAACCCAAAGCAATTTTGAGAAAAAGTTATTGCAGGACCCCATATGTATTTGAACAGACATAAGAATTAGAAGTAGTATATCTTGATGAAGCTTTTCAAAGACATTCAAAATTGGATTCAACAGTTGTTTGTTTTGACTCTGATGAAAATTCGGTATCCTTTTTTCTATCCGGTGTGTGTACATGTTTCTCGTTGATAATATCCTCGTATATCTGTAGGGCAGCCATGCGTATCATTGTTCAAACTTAAGCGACTTATAAGAAGGAAACGTCACCTGACAAAATCCTAACTCTCTCTTAGTTCACATCTTTGGCTGATTTTGTTATCTATTGAAAAATGTTTAGAATCAATGATAGTTGTTTTATTGATTCTTCAGTAGTATGATTAAAAAACATTTACCATTATAGAATGTTCAAATTTGAAAATTGAAAAAAAACCGCGCGATTAGGGCAACTTCAAGTTACATTTAACGGGATCGATCGAAACTTGCAGAATTTCTGTCTATAAGAGATATACATGTAGCTTTTGTGGAAAACGTGGGTAAAGTTTCAAAAAACTTTCAGATGGAAAAAGTTCTTGCTGTTGAACAATCTTTATTAATTTTCGTATTTACCATTCATTTTCCCATTCTTTTAATCGGAATCTTTAACTTGTTTGTGAACTGTACACATATAAAAATCAGCTTCCCATTGTTCACCTATTTCTATGACAACCTGTTGTCTGGATGTCACATGCGTTTTACAAGTTTTGCATACCAAGATAACACGCGTCTCACCACTCCCTGTATAACACATGGTCTGATTGAAACCCAACACCCGGCTCTAATACCCTCCTTCCCCCACCCCTCCTCCTCCCCACACCACTAACCCTCAACCTTCCATTCCTTAAGACCCCGGGGGTCCCAAAAATATCGTGTTTATCATCGCGTCAAGCGGAGGTCAAAGGTTACAAGGGAACGTTGGCTTCTGAATCACGGTTGGCTCACGCCCTAAATGTATTAAGTTAAGGGTTTCAAATAACTTGAATGTTTCAACTGGGTGGTAATGCTTCGTAATGTTCTTTTCTCAAACCTTGACTTTGTCAACAACAAATGAACAAAATACTTATGATAAAGATGAAAAGCTTTGCATTATAACAGTATGCAATATGGAGATTCATTATAAATAATAATTTAAAAAAATTACTTATGCTGTAATAATGTGTAACTTGTGTGAGATACAATTTGTGTAGACATTTTAAAGTAAATTTATGATTATCGGTAATTATAGTTACCGACTTCGACCTCGGGTTCAAGTTACACAAGACCAATGAACTTTCCTCAATAATCATTCCTCAAAGACAGATGGTTGGCAATTCTAATATAATACAAAATATTCAAAAGTTATTATATATAGTGTTAGAACATGCGGTTACTCCTTTCCCATACACCAGATTCAGATTCCAATCCTTAGTTGTCACTTTCTCACTGTAGTTACAGTACATTTGTAGTGTCTGAATTTGACCTATACTACTGTATAGTATTGTTTCATTGTCAAACACTGAAGCTGGTTTCCTGCAAATAGTAACATCTACTATTAAGAAGAAAACTTTCTTTGATTTTCATTTGCGGCGTTTCACATAATAGTATAATTATAATATTTAGGTAAACTTTCATATGCTTTGCTGATTCACTGGTCTATTTACTGTTTGCAATGTGATCTTTACCTGAGACTGATACTGTTCATATGTCGAGAGGGAAGAAAAACTACTTCAACGCCCTTTATAACTTAGATTGAGGGTCCAGATCAAGACCCTTGACGTTGTGGCTCAGTTTATGTTTAAAGGGACATCGGGTCGAGGATAAAAATGAGTCTCATCTTTATCTCACTAACCTGATTAGAGTGTCTGCAAACGAGTTACGCTTCACTTCACTGTCTCCATGCAGACGTTTTTTTATTACCGATTACGTCAACTGTCTGAAATTGGGTGTCTGTGACTTGTTAGAAGACATCTTAATTAGCATAGGTAGATACACACAATCTGATTTTGTTCCCTCGACGCGGTGTCCAATTAACTCTGTGTTTGATGATAACTTAGAGACGTATGTGGTCATTAGCACTTCCTAATTAACCACATTAACTAAAAGTTATTAATAGTATTGTGAGACCATGTAGTTGAAATTGTCCAATTTCTATATCGGTTATAAATTATGTGTGCATCTTGAAATGAACAACTTACAATATGCTGTCTATATCATTCTAGTTCGTCCAGTTTTAATTCTTTCATCATTAAAAACAACCAATTAGATAGTAGATACGGTTCCTGGTCAGTTCGTACCAAAACCGGTTCGTCCCAGGGTCGGTTCGACCGGCTCCAGTTGTAAGATGATAGATATAGTTGATGCTTGATGTAATAAAGTTTGTAAAGGGTTCCGGGTCAGTTACAATTCTTTATTCTCCAAAAACCACCATCGTGGTACAAGAGCATATTGAAAAGATATGATATAATATAAATACAAATTTGATTCAAAATAACAGATAGGCGAGATCAAAATAGTGACATGGTTTGTTCTAACAAGAGAGGAGAGATGTACAATATATTTTGATAAATTAACTAAGTCTTGTTTTTTTTTAGTAGATAACATTTTTATGAACTTTGATATAGTCGGAAAAAATGTTAGAATACTAGGTAAATATTGTGATCTCAAAATATCAAGGACTACACAATTAAACTTGTAATGAAACTCATATGCAATGCTTTTAGACGTGCATAATATATAGAATACTAAACGATGTCCCGTTTGATAACATGTTTATCAAACGAGTGGATGGTTTGGTATTTTAACGAGCGAAAGCGAGTTAAATACCGATGCCATTCACGAGTTTCATAAACATGTTATCAAACGGGACCGAGTTTAGTATTTTATTTATTACTCAATGATGTAAAAAGCGCTGAGGAAATCGTTTTAGTGACGCTTACTTGCAAATAGGTACGACAACACGCGGTGGTATCACACATGTGTGTAACCAACTTATTGTTATCTTATGAGTGATCTCACCACGGTTGAGTAATAAATCAATTTCCTAACCACCCAAGTTAAATTTAGCTTTTGTGCTTTTTGCCGGTCCTCCCCCAAATATTACTATTTTAGTTTTGTTTATGTTTACATTTAGCTTCCAAGTGTCACAATAATTCTTAAATGAGTCTAGCGCATCTTGCAATCCTTTCGGTGAAACATCGAATAATACGGCATCGTCTGCATACAATAAAACTAACAACTTGATGTATAACAACAGATCTTCGTCTTCCATATATTCAAGTGTTACCCCACCACAATCGGCGTCAAATAAATGAGATTCGATATCGTTTATGAAAATAGAAAAAAGTAACGGTGAAAGATTCTCCCCCTGTCGAACACCCTTGTTGCATGGAAAATAATTTGATACTTCATCATTACATTGTACACGAGATTTGATATTGCTATACATTGATTTTACGAGATTCAGAAATTTACCCTCAATACCAATCGTTTGCATTTTTTTCCATAATCCGACTCGCCAGACAGTATCGAAAGCTTTGGCGAAATCTATAAAAGCGCAATTGAATTTTTGCTTCCTACTTTTTAGTATTTGCATAATATTAGAGATTATAAATATGTTGTCAAGTAGAGAATGACTTCCTAAATCAGGCTTGGGCAGATGTTAGAATATTATTATCATCCAGGAAATCTGAAAGACGGTTATTCAATATCTTCGTGAACAGTTTCCCAAAACAACTAAGCACAGTGATTGGTCTGTATGAGCTCGAGTCACATTTATCGCCCTTCTTCGTAATAGATAGAGGACGAGTAGCAGTACATTATCACATTATCTGGATATAAATGTACGGTACATTTATATCCCGATAATGTACTGCTTCGAGTTCTCTATCTATCTTAGAGCACAGTCAAATGCTTGAGTCGTCAAGAAAATGTCTTAAAATGAAGATATTTCAAATGAATTGTCAACAAATTTGGGAAAGATTCTCTCGAACACAACATGCAAAACATTGACATTTCTCATTTTCATATGCAAATAGACAACAATTTATATATAACTGCCTTAATTTTATTTCAATTTTGTGAACACTAAAATATAATTACTTAATGTGTCTGGATAACTGAAATCACGAGTGTACCCTATCTAATTAAAACATTAATTATCCAAAATGCTCAATGATGACAAAGTGTCATCATTCAGTTTCCTGTAGTATATACCCAAAAGGTTCAATTTCTGTAAAAACATTTTCTATGGACGCACTTTCCCACCTAGGGTGAAAATCGGGGTTTGGCTGCCGGACTATATAGCGAGATCCTCGGTTACCCATGGTTTTATATAATAATTATGCTCCGTTAATCTCCACTATATCACCCATGGGAAACCTTATCAGGAGAATCTGTACTCAAATTACCCGCCCTTTTGGCCGGCGTGAGCCAATCAAACTGCTACGCAGCTTGGACCTGCGAGCCAATGACAATTCATATCACTTCGTTTCAAAGCAAGCGAGGTCATTGTGTTAGCCATATCCTTCACCGGTTATCTCCCTTGACCATTTCCGTCTTATCCCATTGAGCATTTTCTTTGGTTACTGACTTCGTCACGCTGGCCAAGGGCGGGTAATTTGAGAACCGATTCCCTTGATAAGGTTTCCCATGGGTGATATAGTGGAGAGTAACGGAGCATATATAAAACCATGGGTAACCGAGGATGCTATAGCGAAGACGTAGTACACTACCTTTTCACATGTCGGATTTATCAAAACTTAAGAATTAAAATGTATTCTTATGCTCGTGGATATGATGTTCAAACTACGTTGTATTGAAATGGCCTATTGGATAATTCAACAAATAAAGAAATTCTTAACTCGTTACACCAGTTCATTTCTAAAAGTAACCGTTTCCTATAATTGTTGTTACAGACAAATAGTATATATAATATGATATATGTTTCATAACTGAATAACAGCTGCACCAACCGTCATTACCAGGCATGCCAAACAACACAAGAGAAATTTTCTTTTTATACTTGGAAAATAATTCTAAAGGTTTTTTCTTGTTCCAAGTCTACCTTATTTCATTGACTTGTTTCTGCGTCCAGATTTTGCTTTCATTGTACTGGAGCGGCGTTGAAATAAGCCTATGGCTTGTTCGCCAATCCAGATTTCTTTTTGGAAATAAAAATATGTTTAAACCATGCTTGATTTAATAAAGTTTGTAAAGGGTTCCGCGTCAGTTCGTACCAAAACCGGTTCGTCTCAGGGTCGGTTCGACCGGGTCGGTTCGCCCCAGTTTTAATATGATAGATATAGTTGATGCTTGATGTAATAAAGTTTGTAAGTGAAAATTTTGCTTTTTTTTATGACGTCCTTAAACGATTTACATTTCAATAAGGTACACTATGTCTACAACATTTTCTATTAATTGTTTTCCCATATGTTATACATTTTTAACTGAAATGCCAAAAAGACGACCCGATATCATTATTGAAACCCTAGATTCCATAACTGAATTACGCGCATTTGCATTCATCGAGGGATATTACTTCTAATTCCTATGTCTGTTCCAACACATATGGGGTCCAGCAATAGCTCTCCTCAAAAGTGTTTTGGCAAGAATATTTAAATACAACCAAAACAACCCAAAACAGTTTTGAGAAAAAGTTATTGCAGGACCCCATATGTGTTTGAACAGACGTAAGAATTAGAAGTATTATATCTTGATGAATGCAAATGTGCGTAATTCTGTTTTTCTGTCGACTGAACATACATTGTAAGCTTTTCAAAAGCCCTGTTCATGCGCCAAAAATGTGCACAGTATGCAAAATTACACACTATGTAAATATACTCAGGTGTGTAAATGCAAAATTTGCTATGCGTTCTTGCGCCATCTTATGGTGTGTATTTTGATGGAGCAAATCTTCAGGTTCCTTCATTTGAGCGCAAGTCTTGGTCGTGGAGACACTGATGTACCTGTGTCGGAGACAAGGGAGTTGTTTTGCCTATATGATGATGATGGTCATCAGTAATAGCAGGAGTAGGGATATCTTTCCGAAACAGAAGAACGATGTTGTTCAAAATTTCACAAATGAACAACGGATAGAAAACTTTAGAATGCCACAAGAATAATTTGACTATATTTGTATATAAGCACAATTGTTTGGATCACTGGAAAAGCAGACCAATACAAATGAAACATTGTCTGTTAGACTTCAGTTATCAATAACAATCAATTGACTTGCAACAACAACTGAATATAGAACGGTTGCTCAGCTCTTTGGTATTGCCAAATCTACGACTGCAACATGTGTTTAGGAGTCTACAATGGTTTGATGGAGAAGATGGCGCCAGAGGTAATTAATTTTCCAGAAGGAGAAGGACTGTGGGAGGTTCTGAAGGGTTACGAGCAGATTGGGGTCTTTCCACATTTCCAGATTGTGCAGGGTCCATAGACAGGTCACACATCCGTATTATTGCATCTTCACAGAATCATACAGAGACTATCTTAATTGGAAGGGTTTTATTTGATTGGGTTGGAAGCTGTGATTTTCAATACGTATTCACAGACACTATGGTGGGTTAGCTGAGAAGAACATGTGATGGTCATATCGTTGCGAAGTCTGAGATCTTGGAATTTTAAATTGACGGAATGAAAACAAAATATGTGATGTCCTGATCCTTGTCTTGAAAACATAATTAAAATATTTCTCAGTCACTCATTCATAATACAAATGGTTTGTTCCAGAATGAAACTTGTGTACCAGTCTATTTTAGTTTTTGGTAGCAATCCCCATTGTCAACATAAGATAAGTTGAGGTTAGGTCCCCCTCCCTGCTTCCATTAATATGCTCTTGTCGTACTTGCTAGGAGGGGATATGAAAGCTGTGCAAGACGAGTCATTTCTCACTCCCTCCCTCTCTCTCTTCAATTTGCCTATGTGTGTAATCAGTATTTGCGTTCATGCGCCAAATTTGCATACTGGGCAAAATTGCACATGTGCAAAAATACATTGCACTACCTCTTGACTAGGTGCAAATGTGCATACCATGCAAATATACACATGTATGCAATTGCGTTCATGCGCCATATTTACATACCTATGTAAATATACATATATGTGTATTTTTGCACATGTATGCAAACAGTGGCGCATGAACGGGGCTAAAGACATTCAAAATTGGATTCAACAGTTGTTTGTTTTGACTCTTTTGAAAATTCGGTATCCTTTGTTCTGTACGGTAGTGTACATGTTTCTCGTTGATAATATCCTTGTATATCTGTAGTGCATCCATGCGTAATTGTTCAAACTTAGGTGACTTATAAGAAGAAAACGTCACCTGTCAAAATCCTAACTCTCTCTTAGTTCACATCTTTGGCTGATGGTGTTATCTATTGAAAAATGTTTAGAATCCATGATAGTTGTTTTATTGATTCTTCAGTAGTATGATTAAAAAACATTTACCATTATAGAATGTTCAAATTTGAAAATTGAAAAGAACCGAAACCCGATTAGTTACATTTAACGGGATCGAACGAAACTTGCAGAATGTCTATAAGAGATATACATGTAGCTTTTGTGGAAAACGTGGGTGAAGTTTCAAAAACTTTCACATGGAAAAAGTTCTTGCTGTTGAACAATCGTTATTAATTTTCGTATTTATCATTTATTTTCCAATTCTTTCAATTGGAATCTTTAACTTGTTTGTGAACTGTACACATATAAAAATCAGCTTTCGATTGTTCACCTATTTCTAATGATAACCTGTTGTCTGGATGTCACATTCCCCCACTTTCTCACTGTAGTTACAGTACATGTGTAGTGTGTCTGAATTTGACCTATACTACTGTATGGTATTGTTGGGAGCAGGACAAAAGCCACCCGGACAAAAGCCACCCGGACATAACCCACCCGGACAAATGCCACCAGGACAAAAGCCACCTAGGACAATTGCCACCTAGGACAAATGCCACCAAGGACATATTGTTTAATTGTCATACACTGTAGCTGGTTTCCTGCAAATAGTAACATCAACTGTTCAGAAGAAAACTTTCTTTATTTTTCATTTGCGGCGTTTCACATAAAAGTATAATTATAATATTTAGGTAAACTTTCATATGCTTTGCTGATTCACTGGTCTATTTACTGTTTGCAATGTGATCTTACCCTGAGACTGATACTGTTCATATGTCGAGAGGGAAGAAAAACTACTTCAACGCCCTTTATAACTTAGATTGAGGGTCCAGATCAAGACCCTTGACGTTGTGGCTCAGTTTATGTTTAAAGGGACATCGGGTCGAGGATAAAAATGAATCTCATCTTTATCTCTTATCTTATATGATGATCAAATAGTTTATTGCGGCAACCAAGAAATAAATAAACCATGCCCCATTTTTGCTTAGGTGTGGAAAATGTTTAGTGTATGTTCATTAACACCCGGGCCAGAAGATCAAATAACAGTTGTAATCTATCCAGCAAATGGGTACGCTCCAGTTGGCATCAGGGTTGGTCGTATACTGGTAACAGACAGGTGCTTGTCGCGGCCGAGTATTTGATACCTACCATTCTCTATATCGTGACTGTGTTATTAAGAAGATCATTTTTACTCATTTTAAGTCAAAGGTTCTCCTTTTGATGTTATGAAACTAAGCTTGGTATACTGTCATTAATATAATATAGTGTCGCCATTCTTTAGATTGAAAGACTAGATTGATATCAATGTTACAGGCAAAACAATTCATAAACAGGATCTCACAAATATTAAACGAACGAGTTGTGCGGTAACCCTGACATAAAGAAATTATATAGGAAAATTATTAATCAAAGGACGACTCCGCCTTGCAGTATCCTGCTGGATGCGTCCATCGGACCAGGAACAGCCCGGAAGGATCCGGCAAGCGGAGTCCACCACTTTCTGTCCTGTGAATATTAGCCAAAATGTTATCGTGATTTAATTTATATATTAAGTATTTCCATTAACATTTCACAATCCAGATGAAACATATTACTGAGGGTGATGTTTTATGACTTTATATTCGAAGATTGAGGTAAGCCATTCATCACTCGACAAGGGTTATTACGTAATTAAGTTGCTATTTGATCTACACATCAATGTAAGTGTAAACAATAAGGGCATTCCTTCAAAATCTCCCTTCCGCATACTATGCAATATTTGTGTTGTTACACCTTGAGATCCTTTTCATCTTAATTTATTATAATAAAGATCGTGGCGACCGCGACTAAAACAAACACAATGGTATAATGGGGTAACTATATGAATGACATGAATATAGAACCTCGCTACTGCGGGGGATTATAAATTTACATGACAGTAAGGTTGGGTTCCAACTCGTGATATCTTCTCATTGAGATACTATGCTTATGTTTCCTATCGGATTAGAGATTTAAAGGTCCATTAACATATCATGTACCATCCTGTATACTCTTCAGTATGTAGGCCCCGTTAACCCCCGAAGAGAACCCTAGCTACATCAATGGCTCGGGTCGGCATGTCTGGGGCAACATTCGTGAGATTTTGTTCGATTTGCATGTAAGATTTTGAAAAGAAGTCATACAGAAGGATTAAAAGGACAGACATTTAAACATTATAATTATCGAATTTGTTTACTTACCTGTTCTACAAAGGTAGCTGTATAATTCGTAACAAAGGGAGGTAATAGAATTGTCGGATCGAGGCATGTATGCGACCAGGGTACTATTTAAGATGTATCAGAGCATATAGCTTAGTAACGTTGCTATATTTGGGACACCTTCAGAACAGATATCAGTCACAAGCAGGTAATATATAACGACAGCTTAACCACATACATCAATTAATGGTGACTGAGGGTGTTTGTGGGATGTTCAGTGCTGCCGTCCGTTGTCTGAAGTTGTTGGTTCGAATCCTGCAATGAATTCGAAGTCTCAATGACTGAATATTTAAGCTGTAGAGATATTTAGTGATCAATAATTGTAAAAAGTAAAAGGTTTACTTTACAGGCACATTAACCATTGCATGTGTTCCTTGTTTGCATTTGTAGCAATACTACTACTACTACTACTACTACTACTACTACTACTTCTACTACTACTACTACTAATAATAATAATAATAATAATAATAATAATAATAATAATGGGTATTTATACAGGCGCCTATATCATCACGCTGATTTGTGACTAATTTATATGTAAAAACATATAAGAATACTCTTTATATTTAACGTCACGTGATGAGAGACACCAGGAAGATGTGACTGTGTGGCCTTAATAATCAATCTACCATGTTAAGGTTACAGACTTGTAGTTATGACAGAGATTCGAGTTTCTGATATGCGTTAACGGGGCGTTACGACACCGATTGTGCTTAGAATAATGCCTGACGATGCGCAAAGGAAAAGTATAATTGCATTCATGTACAAGGATGTTTTCGATTAAAAAAAACTTGATGCACAAAGGGGAGCATTTTCTAGAAATAAGACCGCACCATGCAACCCAAATTATACAGTCTCTAGCTTAAAGATAACAACAGGTATAAAACGCAGCAACTTCCTCATCTGTAGAAGACGCAGCCGTAATGATGAATACCACCACGACGGGGCTGTGATGAAGAGTGTACGGCGAGAGTTTGCATGTGAGTAAAGCATTACACATATGCAAATTTGCTCATATGAGCAAAATTCGCCGTATGGACGCATTTGCACATTTGTATATTTTACTACCGTAAGCAAATTTTTCACAACCGTAAGCAAATTTGCACCTAGTCAGGGGCAGGTGCTAATGTTTACTACCGTGATTAAATATGGTATTTTCACTTTTCTGGTAAAAATTCGTTGTATACAGACAAAGTGACTTCACACAGGTTGAGAACATATATTAGAGAACTTTAGAAACTCTTAATACTGTTTTCAAATTTTCTATAGTGGATCCTTCTTGCATGCGATGACCTTCAAAATCTATCTGACTGTCCGATTTTCATTATATAATTAGGGCGATATAGTCAAAACAATATTGACAAATATTAATTAATGTCATTTATTTAGTTTACATCTAATAAATATTAATTGGCATGTTTTAGGAATTCTCTATTCATATATTAAAAGAGTTGGAAGTCCATTTGCTTAGGCAGAAATTAAACGCATATGAATGCAAAGTAAATTTACTTTTACTCACGTGTGTATATTACTACCATAAGCAATATTGCAAATGTGCAATGTTCGCCGTATAAACAGGGCTTAAGATGACACATCGTCACAGCATTAAGAAAACATGTTTAGAATTGTTCTTACATACCACTTGACCTCGTTGTCCGTAGCAACCATTCATAAACGTGTCCTGTTCATTATCGATATCAGGACTGTTTCGTCATAACAGTTCTGATATCTGATACACGGACACTTTTCAAAATCCCTCTTAAACAAGACTAGTTACTGTTTATCAACGACAATGACATAAACATTAAGCTAAACGTTTGATTGACTAAGATCAAGACGTAAGAAAACGAATTTAATTGATGTAATACTCAATACTTGAATAAATTGATTGACTTCTGCCAGATCTAACGATTTTATCACCCCATACATATAATATATAACAATTGGTTATTTAGCGATTTATTCACTTAAATAAAAATCAGACCATATGCAAAATCTATGAAAATGTGAGGGAAAGTATGAAGGTGCTGATTTTTTACCTACAATAACTATTGTCCTAGAAGGGAAACTACACTTAAATTAATTTATTGTAAACAACATTGTTGATACCAATTTGACATTCACACACTAAAACATCTTTTATCGTGCATGATAAGAAGCTTAACAGACAATAAACTTCCAGTCCCTTTTCAACGATAATTGAGAAAATGCCTACAACCACACGATCTGTGAATAAATTGTTTATTTGAGTTCAATCTGTTTATTGAATACTTCCTCTCGCTTTAGATAAGCCAATACCGTAAGTAGTGATTACATGATTTTGTGAGTTTGAAGGTGCATACTGCTTGAACGAGTGAACAAGTCAGTTAGTAAAGTGTATTCGCTTCACTTGAAAGAACGACACTAATCACATTACAGCAAAAATAAATTTCATTTCATTTCATTTCATAACAGAATTTGGATCTTGACACTAAAATACCAAATTATGGTAACAGTCGTTATCCAAAAGACAGTGAACCGTATTTGAGTGACCTTTCGTTTCAACACTGCTAAATGATTGAAAATCACTAACCGTTTTCCTGACATGTTGTCTACTTTCAAATCGGAACGATTTTGCTGTTAAGAAAATGGGTGTTGCTTAATTAATTTCCATGTATGTTCAATTAAGATAATATACAAAATAAACAATTTATAAGAATGTTCAAGTCACCTAAATATTGAAAATCCAACAGATTTAATCCCATTTAAAAGCCACCTTCACTAGCCACGTTAATAAAGCGACCGAATCCGTATTAACTAAATCAGGAAATTGAGAAACTGTCCCAAATTACCCGAATAAACTACACGAACCTTTAGTTCGTGCGCATAGTTTTACACGCGAGTATCACGTGCTAAAATCGCTCGGGTTTAACATCATTTCATGTTATTTCACTCGGAATAAGTGAGATGTAAGTCAGTTACTACCATAGCGTCCTCGTTGCATCGCGAATTACCAGCACAGTTTGTCCTCGAGCCCCGTCCTCGGCCAAAGGCCTCGGACTGGGCCTCTCGGAAAACTGTCCTGTTATTTCCCGACACAACTTGGAAACTAAAGTATAAATACTATGATAGTATAAATATAATGCAATGTAGTACAGAAGTTTGTTGTCTCCCATCCCTGTTTAATTCGATACATTAAAATACATGAAAATACACACATGTGTATCAAAGGAATTCTGAGGAATCTGATGCAAAAACACGTTGAACAAGAATGTTCATTAGAATTCCTTAAATATGTCAAGGCATTAATATATCTGCTGTGATTGAACATATATGTCGCATCATTACGATAAATTGGTCAAGCATTTCATCTGCGGATATTTTACATGAAGAAGATTAGGATTCAGGACATCCATAATCATAAAACTCTTTTCTAGTATATTTTATTCCTCGGCGCTTGTAGCATTACCCTCAAGTTACATTGTCCTCTAGCAATTTTATTAGAATTTGACTTCAAGTATATACCACGTTACTCCTAACCCATATTGTCCTCTTAGCAACTTCATCAGAATTTGGCTTTCTGAATATACTCCATGACACATAACCCATATTGTCCTCATTAGTATTCTCATCCGAATTTGGCTTCAAGTATATACCTCGTTACCCCTTACTAATATTGTCCAGATTAGTATCCTCATCCGAATTTGGCTTCAAGTATATATCGCGTTACCCCTTACTAATATTGTCCAGATTAGTATCCTCATCCGAATTTAGCTTCAAGTATATACCTCGTTACCCCTTACTAATATTGTCCAGATTAGTATCCTCATCCGAATTTGGCTTCAAGTATATACCTCGTTACTCCTAACCCATATTGTCCTCTTAGCAACTTCATCAGAATTTGGCTTTCTGAATATACTCCATGACACATAACCCATATTGTCCTCATAAGTATTCTCATCCGAATTTGGTTTCAAGTATATACCTCGTTACCCCTTACTAATATTGTCCAGATTAGTATCCTCATCCGAATTTGGCTTCAAGTATATATCGCGTTACCCCTTACTAATATTGTCCAGATTAGTATCCTCATCCGAATTTAGCTTCAAGTATATACCTCGTTACCCCTTACTAATATTGTCCAGATTAGTATCCTCATCCGAATTTGGCTTCAAGTATATATCGCGTTACCCCTTACTAATATTGTCCAGATTAGTATCCTCATCCGAATTTGGCTTCAATTATATACCTCGTTACCCCTTACTAATATTGTCCAGATTAGTATCCTCATCCGAATTTGGCTTCAAGTATATATCGCGTTACCCCTTACTAATATTGTCCAGATTAGTATCCTCATCCGAAATTGGCTTCAAGTATATACCTCGTTACCCCTTACAAATATTGTCCAGATTAGTACCCTCATCCGAATTTGGCTTCAATTATATACCTCGAGCTCGTTACCCCTTACTAATTTTGTCCAGATTAGTATCCTCATCCGAATTTGGCTACAATTATATACCTCGTTACCCCTTACTAATAATGTCCAGATTAGTATCCTCATCCGATTTTGGCTTCAAGTATACTCGTACCTCGTTACCCCTTACAAATATTGTCCAGATTAGTACCCTCATCCGAATTTGGCTTCAATTATATACCTCGTTACCCCTTACTAATATTGTCCAGATTAGTATCCTCATCCGAATTTAGCTTCAAGTATATACCTCGTTACCCCTTACTAATATTGTCCAGATTAGTATCCTCATCCGAATTTAGCTTCAAGTATATACCTCGTTACCCCTTACTAATATTGTCCAGATTAGTATCCTCATCCGAATTTGGCTTCAAGTATATATCGCGTTACCCCTTACTAATATTGTCCAGATTAGTATCCTCATCCGAATTTGGCTTCAAGTATATACCTCGTTACCCCTTACTAATATTGTCCAGATTAGTATCCTCATCCGAATTTGGATTCAAGTATATACCTCGTTACCCCTTACAAATATTGTCCAGATTAGTACCCTCATCCGAATTTGGCTTCAATTATATACCTCGTTACCCCTTACTAATTTTGTCCAGATTAGTATCCTCATCCGAATTTGGCTTCAAGTATATACCTCATGACCCCTTACTAATATTGTCCAGATTATTATCCTCATCCGAATTTGGCTTCAATTATATACCTCGTTACCCCTTACTAATAATGTCCAGATTAGTATCCTCATCCGATTTTGGCTTCAAGTATATACCTCGTTACCCCTTACTAATATTGTCCAGACTAGTATCCTCATCCGAATTTGGTTTCAATTATATACCTCGTTACCCCTTACTAATATTGTCCAGATTAGTATCCTCATCCGAATTTGGCTTCAAGTATATATCGCGTTACCCCTTACTAATAATGTCCAGTAGTATCCTCATCCGAATTTGGTTTCAATTATATACCTCGTTACCCCTTACTAATATTGTCCAGATTAGTATCCTCATCCGAATTTGGTTTCAATTATATACCTCGTTACCCCTTACTAATATTGTCCAGATTAGTATCCTCATCCGATTTTGGCTTCAAGTATATACCTCGTTACCCCTTACTAATATTGTCCAGATTAGTATCCTCATCCGAATTTGGTTTCAATTATATACCTCGTTACCCCTTACTAATATTGTCCAGATTAGTATCGGATCCTCATCCGAATTTGGCTTCAAGTATATACCTCGTTACCCCTTACTAATATTGTCCAGATTAGTATCCTCATCCGAATTTGGCTTCAAGTATATATCGCGTTACCCCTTACTAATAATGTCCAGATTAGTATCCTCATCCGATTTTGGCTTCAAGTATATACCTCGTTACCCCTTACTAATATTGTCCAGATTAGTATCCTCATCCGAATTTGGTTTCAATTATATACCTCGTTACCCCTTACTAATATTGTCCAGATTAGTATCCTCATCCGAATTTGGCTTCAAGTATATACCTCGTTACCCCTTACTAATATTGTCCAGATTAGTATCCTCATCCGAATTTGGCTTCAAGTATATACCTCGTGACCACTTAGTAATATTGTCCAGATTAGTATTCTCATCCTAATTTCGCTTCGTCAACAACTCCAGTCTAACTGTTATTGTCTGGTCTAGGAATGTTCTCCTACATGTTTGAAGCCACAAAGGTGACAGTGACCTTGGATATTCCATGGTACAGGTGTTTTGTCCTTTTAAAAAATCTATTTCAACTTCAATTGGGAAACGTGATTCGTCAGTCTACCTGTACTCCCCTTTTCCACAAGAACCGCCTCTTCCGGGTAGGAAGAAAGCAGTCAAGTATATATTGTTTGTGTAAGGCTCTCGGGACACGCACTATCTATTGACATGTCGTCACGCCCACCTTTATATGAAGGCTGGATAAATTTAGAGGGGCTTATTTCACGTTTAAAATGTTTCAAATAAACACGCATCCAATACACCGTCAACACGATTCTTGATATAAAAAAATCTGTATATATAACAAATAACTTTCCATAATGTCATACAGCTTCTGAAGTTCTGGTAAAAGATGTTTTCGTGCAGGGAATGGAATGATCGTAAGTAAAATAGATTAGATGTAGACTCAACAGGCAATAGACACACAACCATGCCAATGCTTTGTGAAAACTGTGACAATTGATATATTATATTACTAATGTCGAGTAGACTACCATAATTAATGTGTTAATTTCTTAGACAGTAAAACATAAAACAGCGTTTGTATTAGTAATTTGCCTGACGTTAAAAATATGGTTCATTTGTTTCAACTTAACGTTCTTCTAATTTTAAACTCATACCCTAATGGAAAGAAAATACTTGTAAAAGTATTCTTAATCCGCTATATTGTGAAGACTTAAACTGAGTCAGCATTATGGACGCATGATATTGATTACAATGCTGCACAGTTATAACTTTGCAATTGATGCGAAAATATGTTCTTGAGAACGAACAAGGCTTTGGGACTGACGTGTTTTTGTGAAGACGAGATTGGTGCGGGGGTCGTAGGCTGGCCCAGGGGTGTTTTTGTGAAGACGAGATTTGGGCGGGGGAACTAGGATGTTTTTGTGAAGATGAGATTGGTGCGGGGGTCGCAAGCTGGCCCAGGGATGTTTTTGTGAATACGAGATTGGGGCGGGGGTCGCAAGCTGGCCCAGGGATGTTTTTTAGAAGACGAGATTTGGGCGGGGTCGGGAACTAGGATTTTTTGTGAAGACGAGGTGGGGCGAGGGTCGGACTTTAATGTTTTTATCATTGCTTATGGTTATACCATTTTTGCAAGATATGCTTATCATATTTACAAGATAGGCTTCCAATGTTTGCAAGATATGCTTACCATGTTTGCAATATATACTTACCATGTTTGCAAGATATACTTTCCATGTTTACGAACATCTCGTACCATCAATGATATTCAGATTCTGTAAACTGTAAACGTTTAAATAGTTTTTTTATTTAAATTGACAATGCACCTCTAGCGCACTTGTCAATAGGAACATAGTTTAAAATCCAAAAATCAACGCTCTTAGAGTATACAGTACAGTTGTTTTGTTTGGCGTTGAAAGACCACGCTTTCACACCTACATGTTCCTCTACACCATTGAAGTTGGCATCATGGGACATGTACAACATTGTATGATATGGAATCGTTCATGTACAACATTGTATGATATGGAATCGTTCCAGACGTTGAGGTTATGAAGAATGAAGACAAGTCTATTTATATATACAAACTATAACCATACACTTGTCTCCATTTTTGCAGTTAGCTTCAAATTACTTAGATTGTTTTCCTGATGACACTATTGGATATTATAAAAAGGTATGTTCAATAGCGTAATTTAGAAAATTAATCATCTCTACTTGTACAGCGGGGGCCTGGCGGAGTTAGGAACATTTTCAATGATAATAATTCGGCAGTCGTGTATTAGAAACATTTCCAATACATTGTTGATTTCATCTCTCTCTCGCTAGAAATTGGACCATGACATTAGCTAATCATTATATGATGATGTTGACTTTGATGGTATCTCCCAAATAGAAGATTACGTCCATAGACTTAGAGAAGATTATTATAGCTAACCATATATTTCTAGGTGGCAATCTGAATGCAAGAATGAAACACTTACTTGATAGAGGATATTTTGTGTTATCAGTGTGATATCACTTATATCTCATCGAGTGAAAATATCGGCGTTACCCCGTCACGAGATGAGAGATACGTTTTACGTTTATACTGTTTATCACACCACGAGTGCTTATAAACAAAATGTAACTTCATAAATCTTCTGCCATTATGTATACTTAGGCTTTTATACTGTGTAAGATATTGATTTAATTTTGAAACCGACCATGCACCCACCCACAAATGCTGTATAAATGTAATTTTTGATGTTGTTTTTGGCCTTTGGCCCATGCATAACGAACTTGAACTTGAACTCTATTCCGTACATCTGTCGTTGAAGATAAATGGTATGTATTTCATATCTGTGAAGCATACTCTGATATCAAAATTTAATGCATATCAAAATATTTCAATAATTGTCATCTCATATCCACCTTAAAGATTAATAATGATATCAGCATGAAGGGTGTATAATGTTGATAAGAAACATACATGAACATACATTTAATGTGCTCCTATTATTAAAAAATGTATGTACATGGATTCTGAATCGGATGTTCCCGGTTTTAAAATACGTGGCGCTCTGCAACCATAAACATGCATTTTCATTGGAGCAGCGTCTGTAGTGCTCCCCACACAGCATTATCCGATAAAACAGTGTAGAGAGCTGAGAGTGACCGCTTTCTCTCCGATCTATAGTCACTTATAATAGCACACCCGTGGAGAAACGTCAGTAAGAATCATTGTCAATTTTCATTGGCTGGAAAGTCTTCAAATAGGAAGCTTAGTCTTTATAAAAGAGGTTATTTTGTTAACAATTGTCCTTTCATTACTTTCAAACTGGGGCTTATTATCTTTTGACGTTTCTTCAATAGTTTCATATAAAGGTATAGGTGTGGTTCTGTTTTCAATGTCCACATGGTCGTATCTAAATTAAATCAAGCCCAAGTGTCATAATCATGTCATGTTTATCTGTCAAATATGTAACTAGAACGGACTACATACCGTGATCATTTATGCCGAACATGTTTACATGTTTTAGTGATGAAAATAAAATTTTAATGTGCTTACCTGTTGCTGATAGTTCTAAATTCTACCACGTATCTACTGTAACAATAATTAACAGTCTACTATTTGTTTTCAAAAGAATTAAATGAGTCATGTTAGCACAATTGTATCGACAATTATATATTACCTACAACGTGAATTTAAAGAAAACCAAATCCTCGTGTGCAGAAATTATTGTTCCTTGTGATCATATGGAATTTAGTTTAACAATGGTTATGTTATACAGGACTTTATCTTTGAAATTCTTTCAAATTGTGTTCACTCATATCATTAGAGGAACGCTACATGCGCGTCTTGTCGTGCTTCACATGTATTATTATCAGAAAGGACATTGGTAGCTCTCATTTATATCATGTTTTTATGACGGTATTGTATGGTATATAATCTTATCATATGATATATATCTTGATTGTATGGTATATAATCTATCATATGATATATATCTTGATTGTATGGTATATAATCTATCATATGATATATATCTTGATTGCATAGTTGTGTTGACAAATATATATTATCTATACGGTATGTGTTAAATCTATAAAAAAAAATTCTCCAACAAATTTTTAATAGTTCTTGGTTTGGATTTAACTGAAGATCTCGGAATGTAAAGATGAATTTATTTTTGTTTAAAACCTTTGATCATTTTCCTATGTAGCATTATTGTACAGAATGACGTTGAGTTAAAATGACCCTAAATTTAATGGACTCATTGTCAAGGGGTGAACATTTAACTGCTTTATCAAATGTATAATCGGTGATATACTACTACTCATTTTTTAACAATGTCCAAACTGAATTGTATTTGTTTCAAGTGTATTAAGGTGTGAGGGAAACACAAATCACAGCCCATTAATTGTAGACATTTGTTTTCACATATACAGTGTATTATTGCTATATATATATTGCAATATTGCTGAATCCTTATTGTTAATGGCGTGTTTACTTATATTTTTTCAAGATATTTGTCCGCAAGATTCAGCCAAAACGGCTGAAGCAAATGCAACCAAATTTTACATGCTGATAGCCCTTTATGCGGAATAGAACTGTGAAACGTTTGGGCCCATTCGGTGGAGCCATTAGAGGTCCAGGTCGAATCCAAATGTCAATTTTTAACATTGGAAAAATTATCAAAATGCACTTAGAGACTTGAGAATTTTTAAAAAAAGATGCGCAATGTCAATGCGTAATAAGTAAATCATGGCGAGTTCGTAAGTCACATGGTTTAAATATCCACACACCTCGACCATATCACTTTTCGGTTTTTATTCAAGCATATTCAAAGATGACGAGGATTCCACTTGATATATGTCACTTCAACCAATAAACACCTTTTATAAGGCCTTTTTAGAACGCCGCTTAATAACGCCTCGTAAAACTTTAGGCCAGAGCGAATGCTGCGTGCTAGGCCTTGTGACATAATACACAGGAGTCGCTTGGCGTCTATTGACATAATCCACTAGAATTAGCCTTACATAACTGCTTAAATAACATATTTACCGTTGTCCGTATACAACAAAATTACATATATACACGCCCCGTAAAACGTACTGCAAATTGCAGCAGATGTCAACACTGTTTAATGCGTGATGCGACCATTGCTGGACCCGTAATTCTGCAATGTGTTTTGAAACAATTCTTATCATTGCCCAATATGGTGGCGGCACGCATGTCAGATGATGAAGATGTTCAAACGTCAAAGAGATCTATTACACATTTTATACACATTATAACGATGTTAACACGCCTCATTCATTGACTCATGGGTATGTTGAATAATTTGTATTTTCACATTCGTCCATTTGCGAAATAACAAAATATATTTTCTATAGTTTTGTTTATCAATGTAACGATGTGTAATAAGTCATGTAGTTGCGTTGACACTCTAACTTAGATAAATATTAAATAAGAGGGGAAATCTACACGACTGAACTATAGCCTGAGTAATATTTTTTAAATTGCAAACCAAACAACATAAGGCCATGGCGAGTTGATCAAAGTTCTATAGTTCCAGTTCTTTCATTTGAAAATGGGAAAGATTCATTTTCCATATTTTTATCCGATGTGATTTAAACATTATTTTTTTCCAAAAACACATGAATTGACCACCAAACAATACATGCAATATTAAATGTAAGGCCTGTTTTATATCATGCTAGGGAAATGAGAAAGTCTGATGTTTTTCAGTAAAGCTCATGCAATGCTATAATCTAATGAATGTTTATGTTAGGTCAGTGGTATTACACCGAATCTAAGTAATTGTAAATGTACACGACTATAGATTTAAAGATAGCCCGAATATTTGTATCTAAAAAATGTGTAAACCAGTTACAATATGATGAAAATGATATGATTTTCTTAGTTATAATGCAACTATTCTATTAGCAATATAAAGTCACCATGAGCAATAATGATGCAGTAGATTTGAAACGATACGCCTCTTCAAACACAAAATCAAGCACAACAATTTTTTACTAATAATGCATGACGTTATAATTTTAAAAAGTGCATGGTATTTTTTTTATTTTTGAATTGCCAGTTATTCATTTCAAAACCTATTGTAGCCTATAAGATAACCTAACACTCCATCCGATTAGGAAAAGAACAAATCTAAAATCTTATTATGTTTTAAACGAATTATCGACGAAAATCGAGAAATCGCCTAAGGATTTCATTAAGCAACTCCTGTGTGTGACGTCACATCGCTAACGAAAGCTTACGGCGGCCCGGCAGACTGTTTAAGGATTGGGATAATCAGCTGGCCAATTTTACTCACTTTGAATGGCCATATCTTAGTAAGTAGTTGACGCTTCGAAATAATCTTATGTGTTTTGTTTAGTTGAAAGTATTGTCTATATGAATAAACGAATTACCAGAGTAAAAAACAGTGACATTCTATTATCTTTAACCGCCATATTGCTTTTTCGCAATGTCCCGATCCCATGCACCTTTGACAATCATCTCCTCTGAAGATACCAGCATTAGAAAGCTCATATTTACACATAATGTAGCTGAAACATTGTATATTATAGTTTGTTCATAGCAGCTGCCAACTGCTTTGTGCACAGTGTTCACTCAAAATCTGGCAATTTTTAAAAAAATGCAAACTTCAAGGGGACATAACTCATATACCTACCCATCGAATTTTATGATTTTTTCAGGAGAGTTAGATTTGGCTATGGTCTTTATGAATCAATAATAAAATCGCTCGCGAACAGTCATTTCTGGTCATAATAGAGAACAACTTTAACATGGGGAACATTTTCAAAATCAGCATAGAGACTTGAAACTTTTTTTTCTAAAGATGCACAATAACAATTCGAGCAATACATGACGAAGTTGTAGCGTATATGGTTTAGTCGGCGTTTTGATTTTCTTTACAATTCTTTGATTTTGTCATGTTCATATTGGGTATAGATAGTTCTAGGGACATGTTAGAAACTTGTAACTTGTTTTAAAAGATGCGCAATAACATTGTAAATATTTCTCAATTCATTATATTTCAAATTATTGCGCTGAATCATTTTATCATCGCTTGCGACTATATTATCAATTAGTTTAATTTGTCATTCATTTATGCAGGTTTAGGGAGATGGTGTCCCCACAGGCGGAAAGGCAGGCCTGCATATATCGTCACCCTCGCTCTACTTCTGCTTCAAGCACACTGGTCATACTGCGATGTCCAAGGCGGTAGGTGAACACTTCCTCACTGGTCAAATGAAAAACCTCTCTCACTGAAAGAACACTTCGTTGATTTCTATTGATCGACTCTCAAATACGAGGAAGACGTCGCTCTTATTAAATCTATAAGTATCCTGTGTTCCCGCGCTAAGAAAGGTAACGAAAGATGGCGACAAGAGGAAGAAAATATATTATATCATTGATCGAATGCACTGTCTTGTTAAACTAAACTAAACTAAACAAGGTTATATTAGGGATAACACTACCTTCAACAGTATAAATGCTTATACTTTTTCGGGCCGAGTCTCATACGGGATTCGAACCTAAACCCTCAGAGTAAGGCAACTGTCGACAGCACTGACATACCATACCATACCTTGTTATATTTCTTCACTATCTATAAATGGCATGTATTTTTAATTGTTAACTGAAGGACCTCCTTCGACTTCTACGCCATAAGAGAATGAAAGGGAAATCCGTCTATAAATGACGCCATTCAGTGTTGCACGTCAATCGAGAGCTTAGGTATCTGAGAAATATCATAATATTACATCAGCTTGTGATATGAAGTTAGCTTCTGATAATACCATGTAATGTTGTCGGGGGACGGATATCACCTATAGGTCCATATGTCCAAGTAACTCTCTATTCCTTAAAGTAATACCGCCAAGTACTCTATATTCGACGAAGAAGAGCAACCCACCATTGTAAACATTTGAAACTAGCAGTTTAAATCGGTATATGTCGTGATAAACTTAACTATTGCAACAAACAGCAATTGTATGTTTATATCGTGATTAACTTAATAACTATTGCAACAAGCAGCTACTGTATGTTCATATCTTGATTATCTTAAAAACTATTGCAACAAGCAGCTACTGTATGTTTATACCGTGATTAACTTAATTACTGCAACAAGCAGCACTTGTATGTTTATAACGTGATTAAATAAAACTGTGCAATAAGCATCACGTATATATACACACACATATAAAACACTTTTATACCTTTAATTAAAAAAATATATAATGCAATAATTATATTTCACAATCTGTACCGTTATGCAAACTAAATCTTGAATATGATCATCTTTGTTCCCAGATTTCGAACAACTAAAAAACGACGATATAGAGAGCATGCTAGAAGAAGAGGCATTCATTTCGTTGCGTGGCAACCTGAGCAACATGGGGAGCAAGCATGTCCCGCCCTTCAGTGAGACCCATGAAGTATTGACCTACACATCACTGCACAAGTCTGACATGAGAGTCATGTCCGAGGAGGAACTAAAATCGGACCTGGCACCCAGTATAATCAACCTACGTCAGGAGAGAAAGAAGCGAGAAATTTATACAGAAGGATCCGCTGGGGGTATGTACTTTTAAACATTAACACATCTACACGAGCACGCATATTCACACATGTTCACATACACACACATATACATACACACACATATATACACACATTGCATGCAAACGGGGACAGTGTGCATCTTTTACACCATGGAACCGGGGACATGTGTATAACAGGTATTTCTCCGGAGAAACGGTGACATTTTGGGTTCATTTTTGTATTCAAAACAAGGATACATGCGTGTGTTCAAGAGGTTGTTGCAATCTGATAATCATACACAGCCTGAGAATCCATTTTACTACAATAATTGTAGGTATATATGTAAGTTTTCACAAGCAAACGGGGACAGTGTGTATCATTTGCACCATGGAACCGGGGACATGTGTCTATCAGGTATTTCCCTATGAAAATTGGGACATCTGGGTTCATGTTTGTAAACAATTCACGGCTATATGTGTGTGCTTAAAGGATTATAGCAAACTGACGGTCATACTCATCGTGAGAATCCATTTTACTACATTAAGTGTATATGTGTAGGTTTCCACAAGCAAACGGGGACTGTTTGTATCATTTACACCATGGAAGCGGGGACACTAATTGTGTATTAATATTGTCTCTATGGCAACCAACTGGGTGTGAATAAGTGTTTTCTATTTAGCTTAATTTGAGGAAATATGTGTTGGTGTGTATCGTGTGCTGTCAAACTGTCATCCAAAACATGAGAATATATTCTCCTATGGTATGTGTGCATGTTTAGTTTCACACATGCAAACGGGGACAATGTGTGTCATTTCAACATGGAACCGGGGACATTTCGTTTAACACATTTCCCTCAAGCAAACGTAGGTCAGTGTGTGCAGTTGATCAGGCAAGATATCATATATGTATCAACTGTATATTTGCAGAAAGTTTTGAGTCCAAATTGAGTCTAATGTTGATGTATAGTATTGGCAGACAAATATTCAATTTAAGAGTTACGGTATACTTATAGTTTAAAAGGTGATTAACTGAGAAGGAAGAAAATTAATGTTTTATTTCTTTTAAAGGTTGTTGAACATTTATTCAAATACATTAAACAAAAGGCAACTTTTCCTGGAATTATGTAAAGTTTATCTTATACAACCATAATCGAGGATGCATATACAAGAACAGCACTAGAAGAAATTTGAAAGAAAAACATTTGTTCATATAACAACTAAATAACCTTAAATTATGCTTTGCCAACTGTAATAATGAGATGAATAGTTTTAATGAATGAGTAAAATGTAGAAGCTAAAGTTCTTATTACTAGGGATTGTATTGGCGATGCGATGCGATAACTTATGATACTAAAATTGTATTCGCAACGCTTTATTTAAAAAAATTGCTTACCTATCAGTTGCGATACGATACGTATCCCGATATAAGGGTGGCGATATAATATATATAGAATATACTTACAGTTTGCTTATCCATGATATTGCATTCCAATAATAAACAAACCTCACAACAAAAATAATGTTTAAATGAAGTAAACTTTTATACATAACAAAACTAACACCTTGAACTGTTTTCATAAAAATCACGAAATCTGTTATCACTGGAGAGACTTAACATGAAGTCATGGGCAACTAAATCACAATGAAAATGCTGAATGCTAAGATCAAGAGTAAAAACTGTCAACATGAAATTGAAAACAAAACTGGATACTTTAATACCTTTTAGAAATAACATAGGTTTGTTATCACTTGAGTCATTTAATATTGTAATATCAAGCCATGGACATCTAAATGAAAACGAATATCAGAAAACCAAACATATGATAATATTATTATATTAGGTAACTCAAGTGAGAACTGAGATACACCGTTTGAGAATAATACAGATAGACATTAAAAACCATAAAGATCTTGCAAATGTCCATGAACTTCAATACATGCAAACTGGATATTTCTGTGTTTTATATTGACACCTTGACAACTCTATCGATGTGTATAATTATATACCTGTATATGTAAACATCTAATGGGAAAACATACATACACATTTTTTTTAAAGTAACTCAATTGATGAAAATCAATTAAAGGTGTAAAACATCCCGTGTGCAAAACTGTAACATGATGATTCAAACTTTCAAACTTGAAACTTGTCTGTTACGATGAGGTTGTTTCTCCAATGTTTATCGGGGGTGGTGGGATATTTGCTCCTATTTCAGTCGGATGTTGAAAAAGCTTCCATCATGTGTATCTGTCAAGGTGGGCATGTTGCACCCATGTTTGTCTGTGGTGGTGAAGAAGTTGCTCTCATGTGCATCTGTAGCAGTTGGGTTGTTGTTTCAATGTTTGTCTGTTGCAATGAGGTTGTTGCTCCAATGTTTGCCTATTGCGGTGGGGATGTTGTTCCCATGTTTGTCTGTTGCAATGAGGTTGTTGCTCCAATGTATGTCTGTTGCGGTGGAGATGTTGCTCCTATGTTTATCTGTGGTGGTGGGGTATTTGTTCCCCTTTCTGTCTGTGGTGTAGGGTATGTTGCTCCAATGTTTGTATTTTGCGGTGGGGTTGTTGTTGCCATGTTTTTCTGTGGTAGTGAGGTTCTTGTTTCAGAGCAGAAGACTAGGTGTTAGTCGCCTGTCTACGTTCTCAAGCATTTTAACTACGTTTACGTAAGTTTGTTATTGACGCATTGCATCAAGTTCCTATACATCTAACTACTCTAAAGTAAGTATAATTACGCTCAACTAAGATAAACCACACCTAACTAGGTCCACGTAGTGAACCATGTTGTAATGAAACGTTAACTAGTTGCGAAAAATGCACAAAGGTCCATTAGGTTAGAGGTTTTGTGGCTACGTTCAATGAACTAGGTTAAACTACGTAACTTAACGTAAGTGTGATTCCCCCATTAGTACGTTGGAGAATTATCACACAGTGTTTACTCCGTTTGCATGTGAAGGGACGGGTATGAACGAATGCGTTTTGATACGTTCATCATGTGGGATACATAGTTACAAGTAAAACATAAAGAACTTGCACCTGTAAACATGTTGAATATTACTTTTATTCTACTTTTGGATGATAGCCAAACAACAAGAAGAAGGGTTGCTTGGTTTAAACATATTTCATTCATGATGAACACGTTATCCACCTTATAGGGTTTGATCTCCCGGCCCAGGAGACGACGATAGCAGGAAAGAAATTCAATCATTTTTTCCCACACTATTCCATTGAAGTTTTATACTTTTTCACATTGAAACTGAGAACCATAATAAGAACAGGCAAGACCGTGCTGGATATTTACATAAGGCGGGCCAGGACGTCAGTGCGGTACAAGAACAACGTACTAAGAACGAAATGACAAAACGAGAATAACTGTTTGATTACGAGTTGATCGGGAGACATACGGGGTAGAAAGATATTGTGCTATGAAGATCGAGATATGTCTCGTTCAGAACTGATATAAACTGACTGATAACGGGATTGAACAGATAGAAAACGTTATGAACAATATTATCCCATTTAAACGTGGTACCAACTGTCAGAGGACGGGAAAAAGACTAGATGGACTTTCTGAGAACTGTCTGTAAATGTACTTGGATCGTGATATGAAAATTTATGCGCAAAAGTTACCCGTTCCTGTCCCATTCGAGGTCGTTGTACAATATTTTTTGGACGGAGTAGAACGCAGTGAGAAATATCTTGGTGTAACTCAGGCATAAGAAATACCCTGGGCGCAAGGTCACTTTCTTTCTTTGCTATACGATTAACTCAGTGCTAACAGTATCTCAAATAAATACACAGTATAGGCTTTCAATCGTCCATTCAATTACTGAATACACTATCGGCCAAAATGAACGCCTTCCAGATATCTTATCAGATTTCGTGAAAACTATAATGAGCACTTTAGCAATATTATTTCAGAAATAAAGTTCGCTGTACCCCAATGTGTTTTGTAATAAAGTATAGTTTTGCCCTGAACTATTACAGTTAAAGCACGAGGATAAATTTCGCTGTACCCCAATGTGATATGGACTAACGTCCTCGTGCTTTAACTGTAATAGTTCAGGGCAAAAACTATACTTTATTACAAAACACATTGGGGTACAGCGAACTTTATTTCTTTTCTAAGATGTCAAATGATCAGATACAGGTAACATTCTGCTTCCAATAATTTGGAAATAAAAATATTGTTTACATTCTTCATATTTATAATCCATGAACAGGGCCAACGGATGGCTATTCCACGTGTAAAACCCACCCCCTGAGATAGACTAAGATCACGTGACTAACATCCCAAAAATAATTGTGGGTAGTATAGTGTTATAGAGCTGGATCAAGTCGAAGCGTGATGGCGGAACGTAATTTGTCTAATTCACGTGTTTACTGCTGTCATAAAAGTTGATGTTCATTGTCCCACCACTTATTTTGACAGACTGCAGAAGTTGCAAATCATGAAAAGGAGTACACGCTTTATTGGTTGCTATGTAAGAGTTCAGACGGCTGAGGCGAATCGACGTTACGTTACCATGGACACCTGATCACGAGGGAGCGGCGTGGAACAGAGGGAACGTCATTCGACTGTTACGTCATCAAAAAAACTATACCTTTATTGTCTGATAAAGTACTTTTTTATCTTGTTCTAACCGCCAATCATTTTAGAAAGCATTATGTAGTTGCACCATTTCTGCATGATATATCTAAATTTGAGAAGTTGTCATGTCACAAAAGAATGGCGATTGTTGAAACGAGGCAAATGATTTGTTCAGTTTTCGATCATTGCTTGATCAGAAAAACATCTGAAACCGATTTTCATCCAAACACGGGCAACAATTCATGCACGCATTCGCATTAAAATGGTGATGACACTACCGATGTACGTGGGTAGGGTGCGCAAGTGAATCAAACGGAAATAGTGGTATTCATTGAGCCATGGACATTATATGTAGGCCCTATAGGACAAACTGACCTAAGATCGGACACCTCCCGAAGTCGCCCGAACTTCAGACATTTTCAATTTACAGCTGACTAAAAAACAAAGCCAATTGTATCGCTCCGTTGGTTTCAAAATATTTCTGTTCATTTTCTGACAATACTTGATTCTTTTGAGAAATATCTGACAGTCAGGTATACTTTAAAAACGAAATATATGCACGTATATGAAGAAACAATTTGGTAGTCGATTAAATTTGTATTTTCGTAATTTCAAATTTGTTCTTGAGTTTAGAATTGAGATTTTGATAACATGTCAAAATGACCTTGGTTCGGACAGGTTTGACCATGGTTCGGACACAAGTACCGTATTTCCTCTAATACAACCCGGGCCTCTGATAAAACCCGGGCCTCCAATACAACCCGGGGGGTAAGGGGCGCTGAGGTAAATACAACCCGGGTCTCCAATAGTACCCGGGTCTCTATTAGAACCCGGGTTTTACGTAACAATTGAATACTCCGTGTTGCAATATAAAATAGTTATACACTCGTTTTGAGGGAAAATATTTGTGTGACCGCGTGAGATTCAACTTAAACACGTCCATGATAACAAATATCCGTCTTGTTCAGTTAATTCTCTTTTTACGATGAGTCACCCCAAGAAGATTATAAACATCAATTCATGTCTGAAAAAATATAACCCGGCCTCCAATACAACACGGGCCTCTAATAGAACCCGGGTGTAAGTGGGTGCTGAATGAAATAGAACCCCGGGGTTGTATTAGAGGAAATACGGTAGACCAAAGTTCGGACACAAATCCGCGTATGACGTCTTATATGTACAGTGACGTCATACTGACCGTATCTCCGGTTACCAGTCGGCCAGACAGGTAATAGCCTCATTAGAAACATGTCAAATCCCTCAAAAGAAAACAGGCTTATGAAAGCTGTTAAAGTTGTAAGACAAGTTTTGCTGTCTATAAGAAAATCTGCCAAGAAGTTTAGGCTAGCGTTGCGAAATCTACAATTTCTGATCGGGTCAAAGGAAGGGTAAATGTTTATGCTGAAAACGGGTACAACCTCAACTCACCAATACTAAAGAGAGGAAACTGATTGACATATATCCGCCAAAGGGACACTATGGTGTTGAAATGATGGATAAAATATTTGTGTTGTGCCTCATCTTTTATTTAGCTCATTGTAACAAAGAGTACCAAGTTATCTAAATGTGTTACAAACGAAAAATCAGAAAAATCTTGAAACTTTTATTTCTGGGTAGACTATACCCTTAACTAGATGAGCGTTTGCGGGACAGCACAAAAGCAGAGCAGCTCCGAAACTTAGGGTCTCGCCTTTCCCTGTTCCGCCTTCTCGTCAGCATCAATAAAATGGGAATTCTTTTTAACAAAAACTTGTTGATTATTCGAGTTATTACCAATCATAACTGGGGTTAATCCATGGTCATGACGTCACTTTTTTTGTGTTATCAGTTGATTATTATTTAGGAATCTACTGATCATTGACTGTCCTAGTCAGAAGGGGTGTTAGGTTTAGACATTTTCAGTAATGGTACATTTTTCGAGACTGATGTATTTTGTCTTGACGTATAGGATAGGATCTCAAAATATCTAGATAACTATAGACAAATTAATTTTTGTAATGCATGAACCTGGAATCGAACATGCAAACCTTCGCTTGGTATCAGCGCTTCTAACCACTAGGCCACAAGACGCTGTTAGAAACCTTAGGATTGTTTGTCAGTAAGAATCCCGCGGTCTATTCAATGCACGGAGGGCATGAAAAGGCAAATTTTTAGCTGTCAATCACATCGCTTCGCGTGGAAGTTTTGCGCTGCACGTGCGTGGTAGAATCCATTTCATGAGGATCGCAGCTATTTGTACCATATCCGATGTATGAGCACCGAAATTTGCAAAATAATGGATTGTGGTATTCCATAATTGAAATTTATTGTTTCAAATGTAAAATGATCACATATGCATGTTTCGTGACGTCATACATGGATTAAGATGGAGAATGCATTCGGAGCAGTGGATTCGTTAAAAATAATCAACTCGCCCCTTCGGTGCTCGTTGATTATTTTTAACGAATCCACAGCTCCTCATGCATTCTCCATTACTTACTGTTCACAAGTTTGTTCTTAAAACCTATTTCTTATTTCAAAATTTGATCAAAGGATTAACTTGGCCTTAACCAATACCTCATGACCTTGACCTTTGACCTTCAAGTTTTTGAGCAATGAAAGAAATCGAAAGATATAATTTTTTGCTGTTATGTATTTACCATTTCATTTAATTATGTATTTTCTACAGATATTGGAATAATGTTTTCACCTAACTAGGTATTTTTCTTGAATTTTATAATCAATGAGAATATATTTGTAATAATTTGCTGGTCTTATCGTAATAAAAAGTACATTGAACAGGCAATAATGTGTATGTTCTCAGGACATTTAGAATCTTTGTTTATAAAACAATCGTCGCATTCTGTAATGTGTGACAGGGGTCGCCTAACTTCCAAGAGAAGCACGAGAAGCCCGTTGGTTTCTATGGCGACCTGCGCTAAATACGAGCCTTCGCTCTTTTGAAACGCTTGCTACAGTGTAGTACGTTTTATGTAATAAAGGGGATTATGTTTATATGACGTCAGATACCCTTAGCGCGCGTTACTCGGAGGGTTACTTCTCTTTGAAACCAAATTTCATTACATTGTCGTCATATTAAAATTATTTATCACATGTCATGTTGTAGATGAAAGATTGACGTTATAGGTATATATATTCCACAAATAATTTTGTATTTGAAAAAATAACATCCTTGATGGCTCTTTAACAGATCAAAACCGAAAACAATGAGTATCTGTATCACTAGTTATCCAATGAACATTCTTTTACTCGGACTAAATGAAAGCAGTCAAATAATTTCAAATTGTGCTGCTGTCATATCTAAAGTACCTATGTGGTGATAGATGTTTCAGTTGGATTTAAATGTCTTGGCAAAGTTTTGCGCAAAAGTTAGTCGATTATGATTCGGATATTGTCCCAAAAGGAAGTTTCCCAAAGGTTGATGGTGTATTGGTTCGGTTTTCCATAGGGAACAAGTACTTCATGTGGGTTCATTTAAAAATGAAATTACCTTGTTGTACTGAGAATAACTCTTTGCAAAATATGTGGACTCAAAATTACAATTTCCCCAAGGTTGATTTTTCCATTTTTAACATTTTGAGAGACTTACAATTCACGTTTGAGAGGCTATACAATCTTCACCCCTCACAGAATATTGATACGACATGAATACATTTGAGTGAGGTCGGCTTGACACTAAATATGAAGAGTACCTGTCAGAAACACCAAGCAACAATCACTGAACAGAGAGGATGTAGCAACACCTCAAACTATTCATTGTTCGACTTGTTTTGATTTCATTGAACGTAACTGCAAGTGTGACTCACAATTACGTGAATCAGTTTGCCTTTACAATCGCAATGACTAGTAGATCGAGGGGTTTACAGCAAGCTCGTGCATGGACGGGATTTATTATTGTATGACTGGCAAAGTTCTGTTCTATTAAACTGTGTTTGCTATGTCAAAACTTTGGTAAAGAGGGGGTTCTCTTTTACTATTATCACAATTCTTAAGTGACAGTTTACTTTTCAGTCAAAACACACTATTATTATTATTGCGTCACTTCCAGAGAGAGAGAGAGAGAGAGAGAGAGAGAGAGAGAGAGAGAGAGAGAGAGAGAGAGAGAGAGAGAGAGAGAGAGAGAGAGAGAGAGAGAGAGAGAGAGAGAGAGAGAGAGAGAGAGAGAGAGAGAGAGAGAGAGAGAGAGAGAGAGAGAGAGAGAGGATCACCAAACTTCAAACAACGATGGCAGCTTGATTCAATACGAATAAAGTTTATTGAATATTGAATGATATAATAGAAAATTATTTATTACTGCACTTTGAAAACATTAACCACTTAAATATTCCTTGACGCTGCAGAAGTTGGCCTTCCCTCACACTTGCATTTTCCGTGTAACCGGGGACACCTGATAACCTTGCATATTCCATGTAACCGGGGACATGTGTGTATCGGCGCGAAATACCAAGAAATGCTATTCCCTTTTGATGTGTGTAAGTGTTTATGAAATTTTACAGGCAAACGGGACAAAGTACTGTCCGGGCCAAAAATACATTTCCTAGGTTTAAAAGGGCGAAAAAAGCATATGACAAGGTTCTGTTAACCGGGGACGTCCCCGGTTGAGTGTGTGTCCCCGGTTGAAGGGTGTGTATAGATACAACTGTCCCCGGTTGCCACCTTTAACAAACACACGCACACACACATACACACACACACATATACACACATATATACACACATATATACACGCACATACATACACACACACACATACACACACATATATACACACATATACACGCACACTCACATACACACACACATACACACACATATACATACACACACATACATATACACACACACGCACACACACACACACACATAGATATACACACATACATGTACACACCTACATACACACATAATACATAGTTTCCTAAATGATTTATGTTGTGATAATTCAATGGTATCCATTTTACATATAAATGTTCACTTTGTTTACAGAGGATGAATGCATGGACCCCGATATATGCAGTGGACCAAACGAGGTATGCAACGATCTAGAGGAGGGTTACGAGTGCACGTGCGAGTCAGGCTACACGAGGATTGACTTCCAATGCTACTCTGGTAAGAGCGCCAGCATAGACACATATGTACAGCTGTGAATTACGTTTTTAGGAGTAGAGGCATAGTCACATATGTACAGCTGTGAATTACGTTTTTAGGAGTAGAGGCTTAGTCACATATTTACAGCTGTGAATTACGTTTTTAGGAGTAGAGGCATAGACACATATGTACAGCTGTGAATTACGTTTTTAGGAGTAGAGGCATAGTCACATATGTACAGCTATGAATTGCGTTTTTAGGAGTAGAGGCATAGACACATATGTACAGCTGTGAATTACGTTTTTAGGAGTAGAGGCTTAGTCACATATGTACAGCTGTGAAATACGTTTTTAGGAGTAGAGGCTTAGTCACATATGTACAGCTGTGAATTACGTTTTTAGGAGTAGAGGCATAGTCACATATGTACAGCTGTGAATTACGTTTTTAGGAGTAGAGGCTTATCAACGGAAATCGCTTAAAGTTACCGTAACACCTTGTTAACGGTCATTTTACGACATAAAATTGTATATGATCAGGATCATGTTTTACACGGTGAATATGTCAAGCTTCCTTCTGGAAGGAGATATTTACTACCCCGCTTTAAAACCAGCAGAGGTAAACATACAGTTATCCCTTTCAGTATTACATATTATTTTCTGATATCAAAACAGAATATGTATAATTCTAAATTTGACAAACTGCAGAATACTGAAAGTTCTTTATACTTTATCTCCAATCTTGTGAATTTAACAATGGCTATATATTGAGGATATCAAATCCGTCGAGAAATTACATATGTTCTATGCTTTAGATTAAACAATTTATGGATAGTTCGTATATTGCGAGCGTCGTAAGAACCAAGAATCCATGATCGCTTCGCTTTATCGCGGTAATGTTGTGACGTCATTTTATTGTTACCGTGATGACATCATATCAATGCGTGCTAAGGATATAACCTTTTATTATATGACGAGCGATGAAATACTGGGATTTATCAGTGAAATAAACTGTCTATCAAGCTACAGTGAAAATAACTTATATTTTCACTGCGAACGATGACTGATATAATTTGACGTCATACAACAATGGTCTCGCGCGGCGATTTGGCTTATGACGTCACCGTGTTACTGTGGTAACGGGCTGTTCCTTGCGGCCGCTTGGAGTGAAAACGACCCTTTTTGGACGTAATTACATGGATAATATCATATACCATGTTTATCTCATCGAGTGAGGTAGAAAAGTTATATATTTTCACTCGTGGCTGCGCCACTCGTGATAATATAACCTTTCTACCTCACTCGATGAGATAAACATGGTATTAGTCAAGAAAAGACAGATATCCTCTATTTATCATCTCAGAGATGTACACTATTATCAAGGGTTCGGACACCCAAGTGTCTTCTGATATCAACTTTATCAACTTGAGTTGATAAAAGTCACAAATGATTGCCGATGATATTTTACTTTTATCAACGAGTGTTGACATATTTCATATCAAAAGACACGAGGGCGAGGTTCTATTTATCATCTAAAATCATTCTTTTTACGTATCAATGAAAATAGTGTACATCTCTGAGCACATATCTGTCATTTGACTTGCAATGTAGTGATGCTATTAGATAGCATTGTGACGGCATGTTGTTTATGACGTCATAGTATTGTGATGTCATTACTCGATGACGTAAAAACATTGTGATGTCACGTAGTTGACGGTGACAGGGCATTGTGCAAAATATACTCCGGGGAGATATTGCTTGATCTCACACAAGCGATATTTGCTGTGGAACACAGTTTTGGGTGATAAATACAAGTCCTCAAGCTTCTTCACTCAGAGCGCTTCGTAAATGGTAACTATTTATGAACGCCGCTTGATGTGCTGATGAAGATTAATCCAAAAATGCGGATTCTAGAAAAACACGAACCTTCATTGTATGCATGTAAATGTTGGGAAATCGTTATGTTATACGCCATTTTATAAATTTATTGCTGTTATACTTCGATAGAGGCACAACAATGCCAACCATTCCATAAATGTAAACGAATAATAAATACTGTGCATCAATGGGAGGTTTCAAAGGATGCATATAGTATACTGACCCCACAATATAGTCTCAACGTGTACAATAGTACGTTAGTAAGTTAACTAAAGTTCTTCTTTTCTCAGAAATGTACTCGTTTACCACCTCGAATCGAATCAGTGGCCTGGACGGGATGGAGTCCGTGTATATTGAGGATGGGATTCCATTTGCATCCAGATTTTATGACAGAATATTTGTAAGTAATTTACATTATAATACACCGAGGGGAAAAAGAAAAGATTTCAAAAGAACCAAACGTAAAATAGTTCTGCCGGATAAAGTCAGTTTTTAATGTCTATGACGACGATATATCTCGTAAACAAATACACAAAAATTCAATTCATGAGAGTGTGATACTAAATAGTTTAAATGTTTGGCATTTAAGGTAAAACATCATGAAAATTATGTTAATATAAGATGTTGTCGGCATAATTCAACCTTAAAGTTCTAAACTAAATGTATTGCTATGTCTATCGCCAAACTATTTGTCTCTATCTATAAATGTATTGTTTCTGTCTATACGACAAAGGTATCTGTCTATTAGACAAACCCTTTGTCTTTGTCTAAACAGCAAATGCTTTGTTTTTGTCTAAACATTACATTCTTTGTCTTTGTCTATACACCAAACTTTTCATCTCTGTCTATACACAACTTATTGTCTCTGTCTAAACACCAAACTCGTATCTCTGTCTATACACCAAACTTTTCATCTCTGTCTATACACCAAACCATTGTCTCTGTCTATACACCAAACTTATTGTCTGTCTATACACCAAACTATTTGTCTCTATACACCAAACTCTTTGTCTCTGTCTATACACCAAACGTTTTGTCTCTGTCTATACACTAAACTTCTTGTTTTGTTCTATTAAGGTTCATGTCTCTGTCTATAAACTAAACCTCCTGTTTATTTCTATCAAACGTCATGTCTCTGTCTATACACCAAACGTGTTGTCTGTCTATACACCAAACTCTTTGTCTCTGTCTATACACCAAACGTTTTGTCTCTGTCTATACACTAAACTTCTTGTTTTTTTCTATAAAGGTTCATGTCTCTGTCTATAAACTAAACCTCCTGTTTATTTCTATCAAACTTCATGTCTCTGTCTATACATCAAACGTGTTGTCTGTCTATACACCAAACTCTTTGTCTCTTTCCATACATCACACTTTTTGTCTCTGTCTTTAACACTTCTTGTCTCTGTATATACACCAAACCCCTTGTTTATGTCTATACACCAAACTTCTTGTCTGTCTATACAAAAAATAGTGTCTCTATACAACAAACTCTTTGACTCTGTCTACTTCTTAATAGATCAGTATGTGTAATTAAACTTTTGCAGATCTCAACCAACGGAATTATAAGTTTTGGCAATAGATATGGCCCCTGGTTTCCGAGGTTTCCAACAAGACGACAAAACATATTGTGTCCATATTGGTCTGACATCGACGTCAGGTTCAGCACGGCGGCGGGAGCCGGCGTCTACTACGATACGTATACGGGGAGAAGCGACCTGGCGGATATTTCGGAGAAGATGTTCCGCCGCTACGCTGGTCTCTTCAGTTTCACCCCCACCTGGGCCCTTGTTGTCACCTGGAACAAAGTCACCCAGTACATGGTACCCGGTGATACCCAGGTATACCAAGCCCTCTACTCTCTCGGATTTTTTAAGGATTGTGCATCCTTAAAATTAATTTAGCTTTTCCCGTCCACACGAATTATCTAAACTCTGTATCCATTTCATTATGTGTTTAAAGTGACATTTCGCATGGTATGTTTCTAATAGAAACATTATTTGTTTCAACACATATACATTATATCAGTCTTTGGAGAAAAAAATTCAAATTTGGGTTGATAATGTGATAATGTTTGATGTGTTAACTACCGTGCAAATATGACATGTAGTTTCTGTATCCGCACATGTATATAACGATGTTGCTCGGTTTTCATTGGAAACAAATATATTATATATATATATTTGGCGACTGGCAGATGAATATGCAAGGTGAGTGAAATTTGAACTGAAACCAGTGTAACCAAGTTAGCTCTTTACAATGATTCCTTGGTTAATTTACAGACAGTGACATTCCAAGTGGTGTTGGCTACAGACGGACAGTCCAGCCACGTTCTCTACATCTACAACCAACTCAACTGGCAAGTGAGCGACATCAATGTAGTCGTGGGATATGAGAGCTCCTTCACAAAAGACATTCGCGTGAGGAGCCTGGCCGTGTCGAACACTCGTGATGTTTACTTGAACGATGGCATTAGGGAAAATACAGGTTAGCTAAGGAACAATCATCATGGCTGTTTCTGTTTCGTTTATCAAATTCTTTGTTGATTCATCGTCAATCATTGGCTGATAAGGTTGATAGCATGTACTGAAACAGCTGATAAGGTTGATGGTATGTGATGAAACAACTGATAAGGTTGATAGCATGTAATGAAACAGCTGATGAGGTTGTAATGAAACAGCTGATAAGGTTGATAGCATGTAATGAAACAGCTGATAATGTTGATAGCATGTGTTGAAACAGCTGATGAGGTTGGTAACACGTAATCTAGCAGCTGATATGGTTGATATTATGTAATGAAGCAGCTGATAAGGTTGATAGCATGTAATGAAGCAGCTGATAAGGTTGATAGCATGTAATGAAGCAGCTGATAAGGTTGATAGCATGTAATCAACAGCTGAGAAGGTTGATAGCATGTAATGAAACATGTGATGAGGTTGGTAGCATGTACTCTAACAGTTGATGAAACAGCTGATGAGGTTGGTAGCATGTAATCTAACAGCTGATAAGGTTGATAGCATGTTATGAAACAGGTGATAAGGTTAATAGCATGTAATGAAAAGCTGAGAAGTTGATAGCATGTAATGAAACAGCTGATGAGGTTGGTAGCATGTAATGAAAAACTGATAAGGTTGATATTATGTTATCAGGAAAACTTGTTTATTCATCTCAATTCATCAATCGAACAAAATGGTTTCATATATTTATAATTTGTGATCGTGTTTCATATCACGAACTGTCTTTTTCTAAACTGTATCATCTATATATTACTTCAAATGGGTGTTCACATATACTAAATCATGTACATATTGTAAGAAAATAAAGGCAAGCAAGTGGCAAAACAAGAAATTGTTCCTGACATGATAGACCTGATTTCGTGCAAATTTGAACCACATAACGATTTGATAAATGAATATCTTATTTTTTTTCAGGATTCCGGAACGTGTTCACGTATGACATCGGCGGACATGCCGTGAACTACATAGCCCGCTGCAAGGCTTGGCACAACAATTATAAAATGGACCAAGTGGACAACTCGTTTACGTTCAGACGAATCCCTACCTGTCCTTGTTTCGGTTTGTTCATGCTTTGGCACCCGCGTTTCTTCCCGCACAGGTGGCAGAGAAGGCAAGGCCGATGGGAGCTATGCTGGCGCACCTGGTTCAGCGGTGCCTACTATCCAATGGCCAGGGTAAACATTATAATTCTGTCATGTTTGAAAACGGAAACTCCGTGTGTATGTTTTGCCATTACAGTGCAATACCAGTTAAATTATTATTCGGTACATGTATTATTAGGATGAGCGACGATCAAGAAACCAACAACTATTCGAATGTACATAACGAGGTCGGGAATCGAATCGGGAATAATACTTATCTACAGTAGTTTAATTTGAATGAATTAATTGGTGACTGTGGTTACATTTTTGTTAAAATATCTGTATATAATGAAGACAGGGATAAGAAATGAGGTTTACACCAACATGACCCCTACCATATTCATAATGTTGTAAATGTGTGCAGAATCAGGGACATTTATTAATGTTCACATATATGTCTTATATGTTGATGAACCTGTGTGTATCATCAAATATAATGTTTGAAATTTTTTTTAAAAATTAACAATTTCATATTTTTTTTAAAAATTGAAAAACATGGAGAAGTATTCTTTGACTGCCGAGTAAACACCTGTAATTTGCAGTTTTAGATTATGACATCGAAAATTTGAGATATGTGCAATTGAAAATTATGCATATGATAAAATCAGGACATGAGAGTACTTTCTTTTGCCTCGCAGTTTAGCTGAGGAGAAATGTATGTCGTTTGACAAGTGGATTGTAGGAAGAGGATTAGCTCTCTTGCTAGGGCCGGTTCCAGGATTCGCTTATAGAGTGATGAAAATATTGTTTATTATTGACCTATATTGAAAGATGGAATGTCCAATTGCAGGAATGCTGTTACGTAAGAGGTCTCTGGCTTACACCAGACACAGGACACGCTATGCGATATAACCCATTCTTCTTCCCTGGACAACACTATGCTGCGGACATTTACGGGAAGGAAAACTGTTGTGATTTGTCCAACAGGTGTGATCTGTACAGGGACATCAGACCGCAGCGGCAGTGTAGTTTCATTTTTGGGTTCTTCTTTGGTAGGTATATAAATCAATAACTATATTCAGTATATTGGATGTGTGAAAACAAAACACAAAACACACTATGTATAAAACTGCGCATAAATGACTCCCATGTTTGAAAACCTTTAAAGTCGCTACAAACTGCTATAAACGTTTTGATATGGCAATGCATGTATAGTATACGTATGATGTATAAAGAATTGCTGCTATATATTAAATTTACATTTTAATGTATTGGATTAATAATTTATGGGTGTTGAGTTTCCCATGCTTCTTTATTTGATATTTTGTACAATTTTGACTGTTATGCAGAACATCCAACACAATTGGGATAGTTAATCATATTGAATCCAGTACCCGGTTTTATTCAACCTAAATAACATAAGTTGACCGACAGGTTGGGGATTTGGTGACCCCCATATCACCACCCTGGACGGCAGAACCTTCATCTTCAACGGTTGGGGGGAGTTCACCATGGTACACGCAGTGGCAGACATCGACTCTCAGTCGGTGGACTTCACTCTGCAAACTCGGACCGAGCCAGCTACTAATAAGGACGGCGAACTCACAAAAGCCACAATCTTCTCTGCATTTGCTGCCACGGATAAGAAAGACAAATTCAACGTTGAGTTGAACCCTAATAAAACTAGTAAGTACCAATCCTTGTACTTATAGTGTCAACAAGTCTTGAGCTATTATCAGTCGAATCAGAGGGCTGTCGTTACATGTACCGGTATCAACAATAGGATTTCAACACAACGGTTGAGAGAGAGAGAAATCTTCCAGTGTACTTTGAACATGCATTATAACCAAACGTCCTCAAGTGAATGGCTTCATCATCTAACATTAATCCAAACGCGTGGCTTTCCCGTGTTTTGAACACATGATTTATCAAAACATGTTTAAACTCTAAACACATATTTCAATTGGATTGAAAACACATAGAAAAACATGCATTTACCCAGTTCAAAACGTGTCACGAGTTAAAGAAGCAATTAACATCATTTTTGCATAGCTGTTTTCACAACTTTCAAGCTTAATTTGCTTGGATTATTGCATTGTTTTCGGTTAATCATGAGATATATAGTCTGTATTTAGAAAACAGTGTAAGTTTAGTCACTTTCGAAACATAAGCTTTCTCGTGCAGGTTTCATCATCTACCGGAACGGGGATGACGTCACAAAAGCGTTCTACAATGACGCCAACTTCTCAAGGACTGACGACCAGGGCGGCATCGTAGTGAGCCGCGATAATGATGACGTCGTTGGCACTTTTACTTCCGGTAAAGCCTAAATAAACTGTTTGAGATGCATTTTAGAAGTTGATGTTGTTGAGAAGACAAGGATATTTATGGATGATCAACTTCTTTATTTAACATTAGTCAAATGCTTTCGTCCAACCATATGCTTGTATTGTGGTCACGTGGAGTACATTTATATCCCGATAGTTGTACGGTTGTCTGGTTGCATTCGGGGATCATGTTCATAAAACTGGTTCACAGACTTCCATAAAAACAACAAACAATCTCAACTGATTGTTTTATTTATGTGGATAATACACACTTAAACACTTATTACATTGACAAATGATCTGCTGTGTTCCCTTTCCGAAAGGAAAAAGTCGCTTCCGTCGATGGGGGTATTCTATGTTAAGGAGCTTGATATTCCTAAAAGAAGAATAAAATCATGTAAATAAAGCAAGTAATGTGACGTCAATTGGGATTTTTCAAGTGTATTTCATTTATATCACGAGTAAGGCAAACAACGACAAGCATCAAACCATGTTACCAATGTTTTATATATTTTCAACCTCGATATAAACAATAATATTCAGACGTTATATAGAACGACATAAAACTGAGAAGAAAGTGATATAAAAGTACCTTCTTGGGGATGGAGGCTGCATTGTCGTCTCACTGAAACCCCTGTATCGTCACATAGCGCCCAAACGATGTCCAGTTCGATGTTACATTCTTTCCCATAGACAGTTCGAGTATAATTTCGTTGATGCAGTAACCTGAAATAATTTATATGCAATATAGACGGGATGCACAATAGCATATGCAACAATAGATATTACAACTCGCATATTGATAAATACAGCTCAACAAACAAAAACAATATTTTAAATTAAAAAAACCCAATTTTATGAAATTTAATTTGAATTTTAAAAATATACACTTTTTAAAAGTAAGGAGTAAACAAGATGTGTTTGTTAAACACGGATGCCCCCGGATATACCAAAGTTATGACCAAGGTTAAAAAGTTTTCTGAAGATGTCCACTGCGGCAAGGTCAAGGTCACAAGGTCAAATATGATGACCTCATCTGAAGGTCTCATCACAAGGTATGCACATGCCAATTTTGAAAGCCCTAGTTCTGAGCAATCTGAAGTTATGGCCAAGGTTAAAGTTTTCTGAATATTGTCCACTGCGTCAAGGTCAAGGTCACAAGGTCAAATATGATGACCTCATCTGAAGGTCTCATCACAAGGTATGCACATGCCAATTTTGAAAGCCCAAGCTCTGAGCAATCTAAAGTTATGGCCAAGGTTAAAGTTTTCTGAAAATGTCCACTACAGCAAGGTCAAGGTCACAAGGTCAAATATGATGACCTCATCTGAAAGGTCTCATCACAAGGTATACACATGCCAAGTATGAAAGTCCAAGCTCTGAACAATCCAAAGTTATGACCAAGGTTAAAGTTTGTATGGACAAACACACAGACAGACGGACAGACAGGCAGACAGACAGACAGACAGACAGCCAGACGGACAGGTGAAAAACAATATACTCCCGGAATCTCCGATTCGGGGGCATTAAAAGTAAACTTACCTTTCCAGAATGAATAGTGTACATGTCCTTGGTCTTTATAGGCAATGAAATGTATTACTGCTCAATGTTGCTGAACAAAAACGTGCTTAAATCATGCATGTGCGTGATTCAAGCACGACGCTTATGCTGTAGCACGACTCGTACGCTTTATATAAAATGTACGCCTCATGCACCTCGGACAATTTTAGAAATTCAGTGCTCACAGTGCTGGTGATGAGGTCAATGCCCCTAACATTTGCATATGAAAATGAGAAATGTCACTGTTTTGCATGTTGTGTTCGAGAGAATGTGTCCCAAATTTGTTGACAATTCATTTGAAATATCTTCATTTTAAGACATTTTCTTGACGACTCAAGCATTTACCTGTGTTCTTAGATAGATAGAGAACTCGTAGCAGTACATTATCGGGATATAAATGTACATGTATATCCCGAAAGATTGTTGTGTTTTATGTGTATTTATTAATGAAAATGGCACACTTGTGACGATTGAATACATTACCTCGTTCTATGTAACGCATGCAGGTATATCGGTGCGGGTGGTGCTGGGTCCAAAGCTACTGACCGTCAGTGTCGGGCTGCCTGAGGAATTCGCAGGAAAGACCACAGGTTTAATGGGCAACAAGAATGGGGATAAAACCGACGATTTCATCTTCCCGAACGGAACAGTGTTACCTGACAACTCGACGGAGGCTGAGCTGTATGCATACGGGAAGGCGTGTAAGTGAATACGGTATAGCTTAAATGCAATACCGGGGACAAGATGTCTTAAAGAGGGGATTCTTTCGATAGCATAAAGTCTCTTAGCACGCTGTTCTTACTGAAATGAAGTGCTCTCAAGAACAAGGAAATATATGTTACCAATGGCTAATTAAAAAGAGTTCTAAAACGAATGTACATGGTTCGGTTAAGCCATGCGAGTCTATTTCACTGCCTTTGATATTACATTATTATATTACCATGCATAACGAATGATCCTAATTATATACAATCCTGATAAATTGTATTTTATTGTATTATATATTATAATTTGTATGATCAATTATTTTAATTAAGCGGTTCAAATGAACCCTGACCTCCAGAACCTTCCCTTTTGATCAGAACGTCCAACACAAACTGTTTTATGTTCAGTATCATGTATATTAGCAGGCTCATAAACAAAAATTGCATTCAATCTTGTATCATCTCAAGTTCTACTTTCGTACTAACTAAGTGACAATAGAAACGCTACCGACTTTAGAAAATAGTACTAACCTAAATATCGGAGAAAGTTGATTAAGAATATATTTTTTTCTCACAATACCATTCATCAGTGTAAGCTACTTTTATTTTTATGTCTGCTCAAACAAACATTAGAATCTGCAATCGTTCTTTGAAAACAGTTCTCTGACATAATGTTTGGCATTTAAGTTATATGTTGATGAACTATAGAAGTTATGTTAATAAATTATGTTATCGACATAACGTACATTCCTGAATATTAATTCGATGAGGCATCATTGCTGTAGGATGTCATTAAACTTCACTCTTCGACCTCGCCTGGTTTAGGAGATTCCTCAACGACGATTGTTTAAAAGGCACTTTTTCGGAAACATGAACAGAAAATGTTTCAAATTTCAAATTTACATTAAGCAATTTCTGGAGAAATGACGATGATTTTTAGTTTGTTTTAAATGTGAATGTAAAATACGTAATATATTATCTGCAGTATTCAATACACAGTTTCATACGTATGTTTAAATGAGCTCATTTAATAATTTAATTGCTCCAGGGGCTATCAATCCATCAGAATCATATATGATATACCCGAAACGGAAGAACAACAGCGACTATTCTCATCCTGAGTTCGAACCTTTGTACTACGACCAAGCATCAGCAGAAGACAAGGCGAAGGCTCTGGAGATCTGTGACAACGACGAGAAGAATCTGCCGTGTATCTTTGACTACCTGGCCACCAAGGACGAGGGGGTGGCAGCAGCAACTAAGGACACTGACCAGAAGGCGACGAGCGAGTCGGCAGAACAGGGTTAGTCCCCATTGCTTCTTGTAGGTGCTCTTAATGTTCATTCATATCAACGACAGGGGCGTGTATCGCTTATGCCCCCCGTCCTCCGAACCGCGACCGATATGCGACAGAGTGCGATCGCCGCGATCAAGCCGGTCGCACTGGTCGCAGACATAAATACGAGCAATTTTGTAAAAATATGATTTTGCGGTTCCACCAAGCCGGTTATACGATCCCACTACGACCAAAAAGTGATTAATTTCATTTTTCCGGCGAGCACATTGAGACAGAGTTGAGACTGATTTGAATTGCAGTATAGATCGCATGTCGGTCTCAACATAGTCGTACTGAGATACGACTGAATTGGCGATTTTTCATGCGAGTGGTTAGGATCACCGCGACAGTTTCGGCGATCGACATACGATCGCCATACGATCGACTTACAACCACCTTGCGACTAGTGAGATTGCTTTTGCGATCGAGTGCGACCACATTACGACAGTTGCGAGTCTTGTACGACTCCAGTACGACCATTGCGACTTTTCACAAGACTGCATTAAGACATATGCGACCTCGACACAACCTTTTCACGACAGATCGGGCCCAAAGTATAAAAAGGACTGCGACCAGCTGCAATCATGGCATTCGGAGTTTGACTAGCATACAGATAAGATGGAAAATGAAATGGCCCTGGTAGTTGCTCTGGTTTCTGAAACCAGACAAGAACTGCAGTATATCGGCGACTGCACCTTAGCTATGATGAGACACCATCAACGAAGAAGAAGGCGGCGTCGACGGCATGCGGTTTGGGTACGAGAGTGGCTCACCCCTTTGGAGAGGCAAGAACACAGTCAGTACTACCATCTTGTCCAGAAGTTTAAGCAGGAAAATCCACACTTGTTCCAGAATTACATGAGGATGCCTGTCGAGCTGTTTGACGAAATTCTGGAAAGAGTAGGGCCCTTTTTAGTTGGTGAAGGCAGCAACTACAGAGCCTCTTTGGATGCAGGGTTGAAAGTCGCACTGACATTAAGACATCTAGCCACCGGTGACCAGTATGCAAGTATGGCCTATGGCTACAGGGTCAGCAGGACATCTGTTCAGCGCATGATTCCCCTTGTCTGCAAAGCTATCGTTGATACCTACAGAGACGAGGTATTCAAGACACCTTCTACAGAAGAAGAGTGGAAGCAAATAGCCAAAGAATTTGAAGAGCGATGGCAAGTACCTCATGCCATAGGTGCTCTCGATGGGAAACACATCAAAATCCGTGCCCCTGGAAAAAGTGGGAGCGACTACTGGTGTGTCTACAAAAGCTGCTACTCCATTGTCCTCCTTGCACTAGTTGACCACGACTACAAATTCATATGGGTGGATACTGGAGGTCTTGGACACCAATCAGACGCCCAAATCTTCAATGCATCAACTTTGAAAGAACGCTTGGAAGAAGGCACACTTGGAATCCCCCCTGCTGAACCTATTGAACCAGATGACCCTACTTCTGATGTTGAACCAAGGAAGCTCCCTTTCTTCATATTGGCCGATGATGCCTTTGCCTTGAGAACATTCCTCATGAAGCCATGGTCGAGGAGGAATTTGACCAAGCAAGAGTTGATCTACAACTACCGTATATCCAGAGGAAGACGTGTGGTAGAGAATGCATTCGGCATACTGGCAAACAGATGGAGGTGTTTCATGACTGTGTTGCATCAATCCCCTGACGTTGTGCAGACGATGACAGAGTGCTGTATAGTTCTCCACAACCTTTTGAGGTTGAGGTATCCAACCCTCCAGGACGCCGAGGTTGACAGAGATGGCGAATCTCATGAACTTGTATTGGGTTCCTGGCGACAAGAAATCAGTCTCGATGAAGATATCACTCCCCCGTGTTCTTCAAAATGTGATCACAAAGCTGCCAAGGATCAAAGAGAGTACCTCCAGAACTACTTCAATGACACAGCTAGAGGGGCGGTACCATGGCAGGACCGGATGGTGACTCTCAGGAGGCCACCTGCACAGGAAAACCAATCTATGTCATGAACATTTTAGGATGTGATATGGTGTTAAATGGACAGTTGGACACAACATGGTCTCACATATTTCTAGAATCTGATATGACTTTTTCTTACATGTAATAAATAATTAATTCTTACTGGGTTCTGTTATTATTAGAAAGCTGGGTGTCTTGACTGAACAAGCGGCCGTAATAGGCGAGTTCTGTTATTATGATATACTGGCTACAATCTTGCATTCGAAATTAAATGTTAGATCCTTTCATACAAGAATGAGTATTATTTCTCTGTTAAAACTCTGTTTTCTTAGCAACAAAAAGTCAAATACTATGTTCGTGACAAAAATAGGGCAGTTGTCATCCATAATATTTGACTTTAAATTACTACTTAATGTATGTGAATAATGGCAGTACTCGTATTGGTAACGACAAGCCCATAATTTGTTACGACTTAATAGCAGTAAGAATAATGAAGGCAAGCATGTTATGGATATAAAACAACATTAATATCTATGTCGAAAAGAAATAGAAGACTCGTTTTGATTTATCGTAAAATGAAACAGCAGAGAGCATTAAACACTAAGGGTTGCGATAAAAAAAACGAATCTTCTATTTCTTAAATAACACATTACGATGTTATAATAGCATGTCCTTTCTTTGTTTGTTTCTCACACAAAACTTATAGAACTGTCCCCTTCATGCCCTTAGAGTATGTTCAAAGTGTAGTCAAACTAAAATATCAGGAAAGTAAAACAACACAAATGTATTTATAATTGTATTTTTTAATATCGAAAGACTTCGGAAATACTCAACGAAACAAAGTTACATGTTAAAACAAAACTGGTGCCGATCTAAGTTGAGCATTTAACGTCACTTCGGCACGTTAAAAAGGTTTTAAACAAAAGACTATGTAAAAACCAAAAAAACCCAAGATAAATCCAACAAAACATATGCAGTTCAGAGTTCACATACGTTCACATAAGTCTTTCACTATTCTTCAGTAGGAGTGTCTACAGTCTGGACATCGAGTACCTCGGAAGCACCGTCTGTACTAGTTGGACCGTGTGCCGGGGGTGTATTCAGGGGTGCCGACGTTGATGCGTCGGGGTCCTTCAAAGATTCCTGGGACCTCAGGAAACTCAGGTCCGATAGATGTAGCCTTGTTGAATGGTCAGAGAGGGAATGGTCACTGCTGACAGGTGTGCTGGTACAATTTGAGGCTGCAGTAGTAGGGTACCACTGTCCATATTGATTTGGGTACTGGGTTTGGAGCCATGTCCGGTCCTGTGATTTCCAAACGGACATGGGATGCTGTTGCTGTGTAGTAGACGGCCATTGAGGGGGGTTGGGCTGCCATCCTGGTGTAGAGAACTGTGGATATACTGGATTCTGAGGATTCTGCTGAGAAGAAGTTGACTGTGAGGGCACTTGAGGCTGGTACTGCGGTTGGTACTGAGGTTGGTACTGAGGTTGGCACGGAACTTGCTGGGGAGGGGCCGCCGTCCTTGCCTGTCTCTTGTACTGGTTAATGACCTTGGTGATTTCCTCTCTGCAGTCGTCTTGAAGGTCAACTGGCATGACCACCATGGCCTCATACACCCAGTCAGAGAAGGTCTTCAGCTCTCTGTTACTACCCTGACGGGACTGGAGTATGGCTTCAGTGAGTTGCATGAGAGCCTCTGCACGCTGTGCACTTTGGTGGGCCGACCCGGCAAGCATATTAATCATATCGTCATCATGTGCAGAAGTCTTCTTGCCTTTACGAGATGGGGCCAGGGGAGGCAGCCTACTGACTTGAACTTCTTCACGTGGGGGGATAACAACGGTCTCGTCCTCCGATTGACTGACAACAGCTACCTCGTTTGGCTCAGTGGGCTGGTCCACGATGATGGCCTCAGTCTCGTGTTCAGGATCTATCGGCCTCAGTTCCCGTTGAATAACCTTTTTCTTTATGTGTCCAAGCAGGAACTGAAGTTTCTGCCACTGCCATCGTTGCCGCTCCGTCAGGTGCTCATCCCCAGCTCCACTTTTCTCCATTCTGGTCCGTAATTTCCCCAGCTGAGTTCTCATGTTGCGGTACCACAATTGAAGGTCATCGAGTGCCAATCCAAGTCTCTCTGCCAATTGAGCCCACGCAGCCTGCTTCAGTTTCGTTTGTCTGAAGTCGCCCTTCCTCGTGTCATAAATGGCCGGGTTGTCCTTAAGAAAGTTTATAACCTCTTCCTCGTGCTCAGGGGACAGTTTTACTGTTTTCTTGTCCACTCTTCTCTGCTTTGACGATGTCAAATCTTCTCTGTCTACAGGAGGAGGTGACGGGCTGCGTGGGCTCGGAGGCTGTATGTCTACGTGAGAGGTAGACGCCCCGACCACGTCTTCTTGTGTATTAGACCTCTCTTCTAATACGGGTGTAGCTGACCTCTGGTCATCTTCTTTTGATGTCACACGAGTCGGCTGATTGACTTTTATCCGAGTTGTTCTCTTCGTTCGGCCCATGATGTCCAACGGCAGTACTATTGAAAGCGAATTTCAATGGATGTTGACAGCTAGGTGACTGTTTCTGCGACTGACCAAAGACCGCCAGTTTTGGGTTTTTATAGCCCTTGTGCCTGTCGCAATGTCGTTCAAATCGGTCGCATTGCGCTCGCAGAAACGCTCGTCATTGGTCGCGTACTAGCGCGGGAACACTCTTGATTGGTCGCTTTAAAAGACGGATAGGAATTTGCACTCGTAGTGCGGTCGTACTGGGGTCTTGACGCGCTCGCCACTGATCGCATTATTTGATCGCCAGTGATAAATTAGCGCGAGTGCATTGAGAGTTGACACGACCTAGGTCCGAGTTCATGCGACTGACACACGACCGTACCAAGACCCCATTGAGACCGATACGAGCGCTTTACGACCGAATTTGAGAGCAAGTAATCAATTTCATCGATCGCAGAAGTTGTGCGATTTTTGAAAACGGACCATCGAACTCGCAAACCCCCCTGCGACAATATGCGACCAATAGAGAGTGAGGAAGATATTTTGTGCGAGCATGGGGATCTTCCCAAGACTCCAGTGCGGTGTCAGTGAGAGTGAGTGAGAGTGTGCACGACCGAAAGACAAAAATCGGTCGCAGTTGGGTCGTATGCTCGGTGGAATGGGGGTATTAGAAACAACGTTTGGAAAACATATACCTATAAAGACCCTACCCTATTACTATATATCGCTTAGGAACAGCGTTTGGAAGACATATACCTATATAGACCCTACCCTGTTACTATTTTATAGTAATAGGGTTGGGTCTTTATAAGTATATGTCTTCCAAACGCTGTTTCTAAAGGCCCATCCTCACGGTGCGACCTGTAGTAACTACTTGTAGTATCGATCCGAGATGCAACGTGAGACTACCCGAGTCGTACCAACTTTGACAAGCTCACAACCAGTTGAAAGCGAGTTGCGAGAAAGAGAAACTTCCCTATTTCTTGCGATGGGTTGTATGAAATTGACCAATCAGAGACGTCGAATTGGTATCCCAAGAGTTCAGCAATTATCGCTAGCGTCTCCTCGTCACTCGATGACGCCATTTTCCTTGAAAAGGACGAGATTAACGCGAGATTCTAAGTCGTATCAACTCATTTATATACGATTTTCTAATCTACATGTAGATACTACAGGTAGATACTACAAGTTGTTACTACAAGTCGCACCGTGAGAACGTCCCTTAAGCGATACACACCCCTGTGATATCAACGACTTGCTTGTGCATCCTTTTGGTTTCTTGGAAGTGCTTATATTTAACACACAATCTTAGTTTTAAGATATTCATTTCAAAATGTAATGTTTAAGGATTTTGTAGGTTTGCGTATCTTCCGTTTCCGAAACAGCCTCCAGTTTTTTCTCTTGGTGTTGAACAGTTGGTTCTTCCCTGTGGAGGGTAACCTACGGAAGCATCCTAGTGCCACAGTGAGAATTGTTTTACTATCACCTAATTAGGAGATACTAACTCCTTATTAGGACTTAGTTATCGCCTAATTAGGACATAACTAAGTCCTAATTAGGACATAACTATGTCCTAATTAGGAAATAAGTAAGTCCTAATTAGGAGTTAGTATCTCCTAATTAGGTGATACTAACTCCTAATTAGGAGATACTTACTCCTAATAAGGAGATACTAACTCCTAATTAGGACTTAATTAAGTCATAATTAGGCGATAACTAAGTCCTAATTAGGAGATAACTAAGTCCTAATTAGGAGATATTAACTCCTAATTAGGAGATACTAACTCCTAATTAGGAGATACTAACTCCTAATTAGGAGTTACCTATGTCCTAATTAAGTGATAGTTATGTCCTAATTAGGCGATAACTAAGTCCTAATTAGGAGATAACTAAGTCCTAATTAGGAGATACTAACTCCTAATTAGGAGTTACCTATGTCCTAATTAGGTGATAGTTATGTCCTAATTAGGAGATAACCAAGTCCTAATTAGGAAATAAGTAAGTCCTAATTAGGAAATAAGTAAGTCCTAATTAGGAAATAAGTAAGTCCTAATTAGGAGTCTGTATCTCCTAACTAGGTGATACTAACTCCTAATTAGGAGATACTTACTCCTAATTAGGAGATACTAACTCCTAATTAGGAGATACTAACTCCTAATTAGGAGATACTAACTCCTAATTAGGACTTAGTTAAGTCATAATTAGGTGATAACTCAGTCCTAATTAGGAGATAACTAAGTCCTAATTAGGAGATACTAACTCCTAATTAGGACTTACTTATTTACTAATTAGGTGATAGTTATGTCCTAATTAGGAGATAACTAAGTCCTAATTAGGAAATAAGTAAGTCCTAATTAGGAAATAAGTAAGTCCTAATTAGGAAATAAGTAAGTCCTAATTAGGAGTTAGTATCTCCTAACTAGGTGATACTAACTCCTAATTAGGAGATACTTACTCCTAATTAGGAGATACTAACTCCTTATTAGGAGATACTAACTCCTAATTAGGAGATACTAACTCCTAATTAGGACTTAGTTAAGTCATAATTAGGTGATAACTCAGTCCTAATTAGGAGATAACTAAGTCCTAATTAGGAGATACTAACTCCTAATTAGGACTTACTTATTTCCTAATTAGGAGATACTAACTCCTAATTAGGAGTTACCTATGTCCTAATTAGGTGATAGTTATGTCCTAATTAGGCGATAACTAAGTCCTAATTAGGAGATAACTAAGTCCTAATTAGGAGATATTAACTCCTAATTAGGAGATACTAACTCCTAATTAGGAGATACTAACTCCTAATTAGGAGATACTTACTCCTAATTAGGTGATAGTTATGTCCTAATTAGGTGATAGTTATGTCCTAATTAGGCGATAACTAAGTCCTAATTAGGAGATTATTAAGTCCTAATTAGGAGATAGCTAAGTCCTAATTAGGAAATAGTATCTCCTAATTAGGTGATAGTAAAACAATTCTCACTGTGGCACTAGGATGCTTCCGTAGTAACCCATTGTGTTAACTTGCGACTAATTATAAGAGCAGAGCCTGAAGAGATAAGTTGAACACAAACTTGACCTGAAAGGCTGTAAATCAAGAAATGACATTATTGCTTCTCTATTCGTAAATTACTCCTATTCGTGGGCATATTAATAGATACTGGATTTAATTCCATCGGAGAATGGTTCTTTTGATAATTGGTAAATAGTAAATAGTAGATAGTAGTAAATTTAACATATATTGAATTCAACATCTCCATTATCTAGTGGACCAAATGTCTTCATTATTTCCTAGTAACAACCTACACGGCTCTTCAATTATCTAGTGGCATCAATGTTTTATTATCCCCTAGTAACAACCAACACGGCTCCTCAATTATCAAGTGGCATCAATATCTCAAATTTTCCTTATGTTACAACCAACACTGCTCCTCAATTATTTAGTGGCATCAATGTCTCCATTATCAATCATGTAACAACCAGAACGGCTCCTCAATTATCTAGTGGCATCAATGTCTCCATTATCAATCATGTTACAACCAACACTGCTCCTCAATTATCTAGTGGCATCAATGTCTCCATTATCAATCATGTTACAACCAACACGGCTCCTCAATTATCTAGTGGCATCAATGTCTCCATTATCAATCATGTTACAACGAACACGGCTCCTCAATTATCTAGTGGCATCAATGTCTCCAATAGTCCTTATGTTACAACCAACACGGCTCCTCAATTATCTAGTGGCATCAATGTCTCCATTATCAATCATGTTACAACCAACTCTGCTCCTCAATTATCTAGTGGCATCAATGTCTCCATTATCAATCATGTTACAACCAACACGGCTTCTCAATTACCTAGTGGCATCAATGTCTCCAATATTCCTTATGTTACAACCAACACGGCTGCTTAATTATCTAGTGGCATCAATGTCTATATTATCAATCATGTTACAACCACCACTGCTCCTCAATTATCTAGTGGCATCAATGTCTACATTATCAATCATGTTACAACCAACTCTGCTCCTCAATTATCTAGTGGCATCAATGTCTCCTTTATCAATCATGTTACAACGTTAACCAACACTGCTCCTCAATTATCTAGTGGCATCAATGTCTCCATTATCAATCATGTTACAACCAACACGGCTCCTCAATTATCTAGTGGCATCAATGTCTCCATTATCAATCATGTTACAACGTTAACCAACACTGCTCCTCAATTATCTAGTGGCATCAATGTCTACATTATCAATCATGTTACAACCAACACTGCTCCTAAATTATCTAGTGGCATCAATGTCTCCATTATCAATCATGTGACAACCACCACTGCTCCTCAATTATCTAGTGGCATCAATGTCTCCATTATCAATCATGTTACAACGTTAACCATCACTGCTCCTCAATTATCTAGTGGCATCAATGTCTCCATTATCAATCATGTTACAACCAACACGGCTTCTCAATTACCTTGTGGCATCAATGTCTCCATTATCAATCATGTTACAACCAACACGGCTTCTCAATTACCTTGTGGCATCAATGTCTACATTATCACTCATGTTGCAACCAGCACGGCTCCTCAATTATCTAGTGGCATCAATGTCTACATTATCACTCATGTTGCAACCACCAGTGCTTCTCAATTATCTAGTGGCATCAATGTCTCCATTATCAATCATGTTACAACCAACTCTGCTCCTCAATTATCTAGTGGAATCAATGTCTCCATTATCAATCATGTTACAACCAACACGGCTCCTCAATTGTCTAGTGTCATCAATGTCTCCATTTTCAATAATGTAACAACCAACACTGCTCCTCAATTATCTAGTGGCATCAATGTCTCCATTATCACTCATGTTGCAACCACCACTGCTCCTCAATTATCTAGTGGCATCAATGTCTACATTATCAATCATGTTACAACCAACACGGCTCCTCAATTATCTAGTGGCATCAATGTCTCCATTATCAATAATGTTACAACAAACTCTGCTCCTCAATTATCTAGTGGCATCAATGTCTACATTATCAATCATGTTACAACCACCACGGCTCCTCAATTATCTAGTGGCATCAATGTCTCCATTATCAATCATGTTACAACCAACTCTGCTCCTCAATTATCTAGTGGCATCAATGTCTCCATTATCACTCGTGTTACAACCAACACTGCTCCTCAATTATCTAGTGGCATCAATGTCTCCATTATCACTCATGTTGCAACCATCACTGCTCCTCAATTATCTAGTGGCATCAATGTTTCCATTATCAATCATGTTACAACCACCACTGCTCCTCAATTATCTAGTGGCATCAATGTCTCCATTATCAATCATGTTACAACCAACACGGCTCCTCAATTATCTAGTGGCATCAACGTCTCCATTATCAATCATGTTACAACCAGCACGGCTCCTCAATTATCTAGTGGCATCAATGTCTACATTATCACTCATGTTACAACCAACACTGCTTCTCAATTATCTAGTGGCATCAATGTCTACATTATCACTCATGTTACAACCAACACTGCTCCTCAATTATCTAGTGGCATCAATGTCTACATTATCAATCATGTTACAACCAACACTGCTCCTCAATTATCTAGTGGCATCAATGTCTCCATTATCAATCATGTTACAACCACCACTGCTCCTCAATTATCTAGTGGCATCAATGTCTACATTATCAATCATGTTACAACCAATACTGCTCCTCAATTATCTAGTGGCATCAATGTCTCCATTATCAATCATGTTACAACCAACACTGCTCCTCAATTATCTAGTGGCATCAATGTCTACATTATCAATCATGTTACAACCAACACTGCTCCTCAATTATCTAGTGGCATCAATGTCTCCATTATCAATCATGTTACAACCAACTCTGCTCCTCAATTATCTAGTGGCATCAATTTCTCCATTATCAATCATGTTACAACGTTAACCAACACTGCTCCTCAATTATCTAGTGGCATCAATGTCTACATTATCAATCATGTTACAACCAACACTGCTCCTCAATTATCTAGGGGCATCAATGTCTCCATTATCAATCATGTGACAACCACCACTGCTCCTCAATTATCTAGTGGCATCAATGTCTACATTATCAATCATGTTACAACCAACACGGCTCCTCAATTATCTAGTGGCATCAATGTCTACATTATCACTCATGTTACAACCACCACTGCTCCTCAATTATCTAGTGGCATCAATGTCTAGTTGTCTACGTTATTCCTCATGTTTCAGCAAACACAGCTCCTCAGCTATCCAGTGACTCTTCCAAGCTGGAAGTAACGGTTGGAGAGACGATCAAATTCTCGCTGAATGCAACCGACACTGACCCGATCACGTACCAGATCTTGGAGCAGCCTGACAACCTCACCCTCTCAGAACAGGACCAGGAAGGGAACCTCAAGCAAGCCTCAGCCTCGTGGACCCCTGAAAACACGGATCCTGTGAAAATAAGGTGATTAGAAAGAAACTTAAGGCTGTTTTTATCATGATGAGACATAGGGAGAATATAATATTTTGAGTTGTAACGACGTTGATACCCAGACCGTTATGGTTCCTGTGCTTTTTGCTGATACTGCTGTAGCCCCCATTCCCACAGAGGTTACTCCCTTCAGATTTCCGATCCTTACCTCTGATCTAGATTGCCTGAATATCTAGGCTCCACCAAATTTTAAAAGTTCATGAATTTGTACGATTGAAGGTAGTGTTATATAGTGTTATACCATATTATATTTGTTCACTTTCTAAATGGCAAGTATTTCCAATGAAAACTCATCTTTCAGCTGACGTGTTGACCGAGTGAATTCAAAGATCTAAGCATTGGACTCTTAAGGGTCTTGCTAATTAGCATATGTCCTTCGAATATGTATGATGTAAATTACACAAATGAACTATTTTTAGTATTTGTCTCTGAGTTGGTCTTCTTTATTTATCAGCATGTTTACGATAAGTTGTTTTCACAAAATCAAATGGCATATTTCGAGGAAAACATATAACTGAGAAAACGTTTATCTTACATTTATTATATCATTATGACGTATCATTGGCAAATGTCCATTTTACAACGGCATCGCTGATTGCACAACTCGATTCAATAGCAAGCAACTAGGACACTCCATTTTTGCCAGGAATTCAGGCCATATAGACAGAGGTTACGATCGGAAATCTGAAGGAAGTAACATGTGTGGGAAGATAATGCTGTAGTCCCAAAGAAGATAAGAAAAGTTGTTTGTAAACACAGGGACCATGAGCAATGCCGCATACCAACGTATTCTACTGGACAGTTGGACTCATACAGCAGACCGGCAGTTGGCTTCTCGTTTTCATGGATATGAGATTCATGTTTGATATTTAAAAAAGATAACTATTGTGCTTATGTAATGATGTACCCATATTATTCAAGCAGAAGCACCCCTAACATCCAGCTAAATTATCTTTTCGATTTCATGCTGTAATTGTTTTATTCCAGCGTTATAGCGCAGGACTCCAATAACGCTACATCTGCACCGGTAGACCTAGATATCATTCTGTGTGACAAGTGTTCTGAACACGGGACCTGTGACTTCAGCCAAGTCCGGGGCGATCAGAGCGAGGTGACAACCTCCAGCTTCCAGCTCGCGGCCTGTATATGTGAGACGGGATACACGGGTCAGTCGTTCAGATACAAAATATATAGCAACCACGCTTCCATGTATATGTGAGACGGGATACACGGGTCAGTCGTTCAGATACAACATATATAGCAACCAAGCTTCCATGTATATGTGAGACTGGATACACGGGTCAGTCGTTCAGATACAACATATATAGCAACCAAGCTTCCATGTATATGTGAGACGGGATACACGGGTCAGTCGTTCAGATACAACATATATATATATAGCAACCAAGCTTCCATGTAATGTGAGACGGGATACACGGGTCAGTCGTTCAGCTACAATATGTGAGAGATATACCCATACTTTTCCGAGTGTATCGAATGATTCCCTACACTTTTCCCCGTGGGGCCCTTACGAGTCGGAGCCGAGTAAGGCTCCAACGGGGAAAAGTGTAGGGTATCATTTGATACACGAGGAAAAGTAAGGGTATATCTGTCTTATACCCCACTTACGGTCGAGTGTAAGCGGATACTATTTCATAATATTTCTAATCAAATACAGCTGTAAACAAGCTTGTGCATGAAACGCACAACCTATATACGGCCTCGTCTGTGACAACGCAGTCCGTGCTGCGTTGTAAGGTTACCCATGTTTGGGGCTCGAAATCTGATTGACATGGCCCAATGACGGCATTGTCAGCGCAGATGCACTTGCATCTTGTTGAAATGTACAGCTAACGCTATAAACAGCATGGCTAATGTCAACGTGGCCAAAGTTTAGAGAAAACATAAACAACTTTCAGTATGTTAAGACATTTTGCACCCAAAATTAAATTACATTCTTATATATAAAAAGAAAAACATAAATTTGTGATATTATTTCACGCATTATAAGAACCTTATTCATTTGGTCATGACAAAATGTTTAGCGTTTCAACTGGCTTCGTGGTGTTATGGTTAGGTCGTTCGGCCAGAAAGCAACAGGACACGGGTTCGATCCCAGGTTCCTTATAAGTTCATTTATAATCTGACATTTTATAAAGTATCATCACTTAGAATTTGGAAATTTATAAAATTGACTACATTGTTTCTCAGTTGTTAAAAAGTATAGGTATATCAGAAAAAGTGTAGGTATATCAGAAAAAGTATAGGTATATCAGAAAAAGTGTAGGTGTATAGGCTAATACACCTACACTTATAACAAAAGAAACCATAGCAACGAGACCGGAAGTGGGGTATAAAAATAGCAGCCAAGCTTCCATGTACATGTGAGACGGGATACACGGGTCAGTCGTTCAGATACAACATATATAGCAACCAAGCTTCCGTGTAATACAATTTGGTAGTATTTGTTGAGAATTGTGAATAAAAGACAAGAACGAGTCGCCGACAGCGTGACGATATTGGGGGTAGAGGCAACATTCAAAGGGACAGCGTGACGATATTGAGGGCAGAGGCAACATTCAAAGGGACAGCGTGACGACATTGAGGGTAGAGGCAACGTTCAAAGGGACAGAGTGACGATATTGGGGTTAGAGGCAACATTCAAAGGGACAGAGTGACGATATTGGGGGTAGAGGCAACATTCAAAGGGACAGCGTGACGATATTGGGGGTAGAGGCAACATTCAAAGGGACAGCGTGACGATATTGAGGGTAGAGGCAAATTCAAAGGGACAGCGTGACGATATTGAGGGTAGAGGCAACATTCAAAGGGACAGCGTGACGATATTGAGGGTAGAGGCAACATTCAAAGGGACAGCGTGACGATATTGAGGGTAGAGAGAACATTCAAAGGGACAGCGTGACGATATTGAGGGTAGAGGCAACATTCAAAGGGACAGCGTGACGATATTGGGGGTAGAGGCAACATTCAAAGGGACAGCGTGACGATATTGGGGGTAGAGGCAACATTCAAAGGGACAGCGTGACGATATTTGGGGTAGAGGCAACATTCAAAGGGACAGCGTGACGATATTGAGGGTAGAGGCAACATTCAAAGGGACAGCGTAACGATATTGAGGGTAGAGGCAACATTCAAAGGGACAGAGTGACGATATTGGGGGTAGAGGCAACATTCAAAGGGACAGCGTGACGATATTGGGAGTAGAGGCAACATTCAAAGGGACAGCGTGACGATATTGAGGGTAGAGGCAACATTCAAAGGGACAGCGTGACGATATTGAGGGTAGAGGCAACATTCAAAGGGACAGAGTGACGATATTAGGGGTAGAGGCAACATTCAAAGGGACAGCGTGACGATATTGAGGGTAGAGGCAACATTCAAAGGGACAGCGTGACGATTTTGAGGGTAGAGGCAACATTCAAAGGGACAGCGTGGCGATATTGAGGGTAGAGGCAACATTCAAAGGGACAGAGTGACGATATTGAGGGTAGAGGCAACATTCAAAGGGACAGCGTGACGATATTGAGGGTAGAGGCAACATTCAAATGGACAGAGTGACGATATTGGGGGTAGAGGCAACATTCAAAGGGACAGCGTGACGATATTGGGGGGTAGAGGCAACATTCAAAGTGACAGAGTGACGATATTGAGGGTAGAGGCAACATTCAAAGGGACAGCGTGACGATATTGGGGGGTAGAGGCAACATTCAAAGTGACAGAGTGACGATATTGAGGGTAGAGGCAACATTCAAAGGGACAGAGTGACGATATTGAGGGTAGAGGCAACATTCAAAGGGACAGCGTGACGATATTGAGGGTAGAGGCAACATTCAAAGGGACAGCGTGACGATATTGGGGGTAGAGGCAACATTCAAAGGGACAACGTAACGATATTGGGGGTAGAGGCAACATTCAAAGGGACAGCGTGACGATATTGGGGGTAGAGGCAACATTCAAAGGGACAGAGTGACGATATTGAGGGTAGAGGCAACATTCAAAGGGACAGCGTGACGATATTGAGGGTAGAGGCAACATTCAAAGGGACAGAGTGACGATATTGGGGGTAGAGGCAACATTCAAAGGGACAGAGTGACGATACTAAGGGTAGAGGCAACATTCAAAGGGACAGAGTGACGATATTGAGGGTAGAGGCAACATTCAAAGGGACAGAGTGACGATATTGAGGGTAGAGGCAACATTCAAAGGGACAGAGTGACGATATTGAGGGTAGAGGCAACATTCAAAGGGACAGAGTGACGATATTGAGGGTAGAGGCAACATTCAAAGGGACAGAGTGACGATATTGGGGGTAGAGGCAACATTCAAAGGGACGGAGTGACGATATTTGGGGTAGAGGCAACATTCAAAGGGACAGAGTGACGATTTTTAGGGTAGAGGCAACATTCAAAGGGACAGCGTGACGATATTGAGGGTAGAGGCAACATTCAAAGGGACAGCGTGACGATATTGGGGGTAGAGGCAACATTCAAAGGGACAGCGTGACGATATTGGGGGTAGAGGCAACATTCAAAGGGACAGCGTGACGATATTGAGGGTAGAGGCAACATTCAAAGGGACAGCGTGACGATATTGAGGGTAGAGGCAACATTCAAAGGGACAGCGTGACGATTTTGAGGGTAGAGGCAACATTCAAAGGGACAGCGTGACGATATTGAGGGTAGAGGCAACATTCAAAGGGACAGCGTGACGATATTGAGGGTAGAGGCAACATTCAAAGGGACAGAGTGACGATATTGAGGGTAGAGGCAACATTCAAAGGGACAGAGTGACGATATTGAGGGTAGAGGCAACATTCAAAGGGACAGCGTGACGATATTGGGGGTAGAGGCAACATTCAAAGGGACAACGTGACGATATTGGGGGTAGAGGCAACTTTCAAAGGGACAGCGTGACGATATTCGGGGTAGAGGCAACATTCAAAGGGACAGCGTGACGATATTGAGGGTAGAGGCAACATTCAAAGGGACAGAGTGACGATATTGGGGGTAGAGGCAACATTCAAAGGGACAGAGTGACGATACTAAGGGTAGAGGCAACATTCAAAGGGACAGAGTGACGATATTGAGGGTAGAGGCACGTTCAAAGGGACAGAGTGACGATATTGAGGGTAGAGGCAACATTCAAAGGGACAGAGTGACGATATTGAGGGTAGAGGCAACATTCAAAGGGACAGAGTGACGATATTGAGGGTAGAGGCAACATTCAAAGGGACAGCGTGACGATATTGGGGGTAGAGGCAACATTCAAAGGGACGGAGTGACGATATTGGGGGTAGAGGCAACATTCAAAGGGACAGCGTGACGATTTTGAGGGTAGAGGCAACATTCAAAGGGACAGCGTGACGATATTGAGGGTAGAGGCAACATTCAAAGGAACAGCGTGACGATATTGGGGGTAGAGGCAACATTCAAAGGGACAGCGTGACGATATTGGGGGTAGAGGCAACATTCAAAGGGACAGCGTGACGATATTGAGGGTAGAGGCAACATTCAAAGGGACAGCGTGACGATATTGAGGGTAGAGGCAACATTCAAAGGGACAGCGTGACGATTTTGAGGGTAGGGGCAACATTCAAAGGGACAGCGTGACGATATTGAGGGTAGAGGCAACATTCAAAGGGACAGCGTGACGATATTGAGGGTAGAGGCAACATTCAAAGGGACAGAGTGACGATATTGAGGGTAGAGGCAACATTCAAAGGGACAGAGTGACGATATTGAGGGTAGAGGCAACATTCAAAGGGACAGCGTGACGATATTGGGGGTAGAGGCAACATTCAAAGGGACGACGTGACGATATTGGGGGTAGAGGCAACTTTCAAAGGGACAGCGTGACGATATTCGGGGTAGAGGCAACATTCAAAGGGACAACGTGACGATATTGGGGGTAGAGGCAACATTCAAAGGGACAGCGTGACGATTTTGAGGGTAGAGGCAACATTCAAAGGGACAGGGTGACGATATTGAGGGTAGAGGCAACATTCAAAGGGACAGCGTGACGATATTGGGGGTAGAGGCAACATTCAAAGGGACAGCGTGACGATATTGGGGGTAGAGGCAACATTCAAAGGGACAGCGTGACGATATTGAGGGTAGAGGCAACATTCAAAGGGACAGCCAAACGATATTGAGGGTAGAGGCAACATTCAAAGGGACAGCGTGACGATATTGAGGGTAGAGGCAACATTCAAAGGGACAGAGTGACGATATTGAGGGTAGAGGCAACATTCAAAGGGACAGCGTGACGATATTGAGGGTAGAGGCAACATTCAAAGGGACAGCGTGACGATATTGGGGGTAGAGGCAACATTCAAAGGGACAACGTGACGATATTGGGGGTAGAGGCAACATTCAAAGGGACAGCGTGACGATATTGAGGGTAGAGGCAATATTCAAAGGGACAGCGTGACGATATTGGGGGTAGAGGCAACATTCAAAGGGACAGCGTGACGATATTGGGGGTAGAGGCAACATTCAAAGGGACAGCGTGACGATATTGGGGGTAGAGGCAACATTCAAAGGGACAGAGTGACGATATTGAGGGTAGAGGCAACATTCAAAGGAACAGCGTGACGATATTGAGGGTAGAGGCAACATTCAAAGGGACAGAGTGACGATATTGGGGGTAGAGGCAACATTCAAAGGGACAGAGTGACGATACTAAGGGTAGAGGCAACATTCAAAGGGACAGAGTGACGATATTGAGGGTAGAGGCAACATTCAAAGGGACAGAGTGACGATATTGAGGGTAGAGGCAACATTCAAAGGGACAGAGTGACGATATTGAGGGTAGAGGCAACATTCAAAGGGACAGAGTGACGATATTGAGGGTAGAGGCAACATTCAAAGGGATAGCGTGACGATATTGAGGGTAGAGGCAACATTCAAAGGGACAGCGTGACGATATTGTGGGTAGAGGCAATATTCAAAGGGACAGCGTTACTAACAGCGTAACGTCACAATTGTTAACACATATGACGTCATTCTTGGAGCGCTACTTTTGCGATTTTACAATGCTGTATTATCTTCAAAATGTTAAATGCCACCACGTCTACAGTATAACAGAAAATATATGCAAACCAGGACAATATTTGACTATAATCATATTGCAATATGTATAGTCAAGAATGAACGTTGATTATTTTCTAATTAATTAAGTTTTATCTCTCTCTTATTAGTTAAACTTCCCTGGCTCCTTAATCCGACTGTGGAATACTTTGAAGAAGTGGTTAGGCGCAGGAGATCTCTTTACTTCACTGTTCCAAACTACATAATGCCACATTTTGTGTTGAAGATAATGACAGCGTATGAAGTAAAACTAAACGTGTAACATTGAAAAGGTAACAGTTTGTGTTCAGAAGAAAAAAACTGATTGAAGTTTTGTTCACACAAAAAACGCAGATGTTCACGTGGAGGATAATACATAATGCTTTAGCAGCAATTTGACGCGGAATACTCGTGCAATATATAGCTTTATAAAATTTGGAGTTAGTTCTCACGCAAATTATACTTTGATGAAAGGATGGGTAGAGGGAGAAGTCATAGTAATGAGCAAAAACATCACGCCATAATACTACTCTATCTGCAACAGGTGACGCTTGTGAGATAGACTTTGACGGATGCGATGAAGACTTGTGTATCCAAGGCCAGGACTGCACAGATCTGCCCCCTGACCAGGAGGTTCTGTTCAACAGGACACACAACTGCAGTGACTGTCCGCTCGGCTTTGAGGAACTCGGGTCCAAGTGTGAAGGTGCTGCAATATGTTTTGAACTTTGATCAATTAAGTGTTAATAAGATTGCACTATACACTGTTACACTGAACTCGCGAATTTTGTCTGCAATAATATGTGTTGAACTGTATTACAAATGTGTTCTATATATATGCTATCAAAATTAACTTATCGTTTTTACCAATGGTCAATGGTTTTGAACTTTGATCAATTACGTGTTAATTAGATTGCACTGTACACTGTTACACCGTTCTCTCGAACTTTGTCTGCAATAATGGGTGCAATAATATGTGTTGAACTGTATTACAAATGTGTTCTATATATATGCTATCAAAATTAACTCATCGTTTTTACCAATGGTCAATGGTTTTGAACTTTGATCAATTACGTGTTAATTAGATTGCACTGTACACTGTTACACCGTACTCTCGAACTTTGTCTACAATAATGGGTGCAATTATATGCGTTGAACTGTAGTGCAAATGTGTTCTATTTATATGCTATCAAAATTAACTTATCGTTTTTACTAATGGTCAATTTTTCAAAAGATTTAAAAGGTATTTAACTAAATTTGTAATGTTTAAACATATTGTATATATTGCAATATATCGCAATTCGAAATTTGGTGCAATACTCAGCCCTGGGAATATTGGTATCGTTACCCATCACGATATTGTCTTGTCTTGCAGATATCAACGAATGTAATGGTACAAACGACTGTGACCAAGTATGTAAGAACACCCAAGGAGGCTACGCCTGTTCGTGTGAGGAGGGGTACCGGTTGGTTGGCTCAACGTGTAATGGTACGGTTGAACCTACTGTAAACAGAGAAACTGTAAACATACTGTGACATTGTCATATTTGGGATCTCACTATCTGCAATAGGACATAATCTTGTATATTTTCGGGACGAGTCCCTTGCGGTGTTCGTACCAGCACCCTCAGAGTCAGGCACCAACCTCTAGCACATTGTGTAGCAATTGCTTAACCAGTCAGTCACTTTGAGTCAAGGAACTCAAGGCAGGTATGTTAATGAAAACCAAATATCGGCCCCAGTAGTCATGACCTAAATACCTATTGTCGTGTTCTTCTCCAGAAGGAAAAGGCCTAGAAAGCTGAAAAGTTTTGTACAGACTCCTTAGCCGAAGGGATTCTAAATTGCGAATTTGATGATCCTGTGCCCCAACTATTGGTCACAGTAGTCACTACCTAAAAACCTATTTTCAATCTCTTCTGCAGTACCAAAAGTTCTAGAAAGATGAAATATTGTGTACAGAGCCCTTGGTCGATGTGGAACTGATCCTGATAAATTGGCCAATTTGGAATATAAATTGTAGAATTGTTAATCTACTGACAACTAAAGCCTGATGAGTGATTTTCTAATTTTTGTTAAATATTGCATGACCTAGATCACCCATCCCTATTACCGTTGCAACAATTCCTCGACAGGTTTGTTGTGTGACCCTCGGTATTCACCTTTGAACTTCTTATATAAAGTCGACTCCCTTGTCATCGCAAAGTCGTCTCGTAAAGTACATGCAAATCACCAAGGTCGTACGCAATGAAAACACCGAACGGCATCTCATGTTGAAATAAGGGAAAGTAGAAAATAAGGTGCAAGACTCAATCATATATGCGTCTATCCTAATTATCGACGGCGCACTTACATATACTAGATTTTCAATATCCGTAATCTTGCGATTTGAATATAACGGGTTGTTCTATTATAGCAATGGAGACACTTGGAAACCTCTTTGATATTAATGTGGTTTGAATTAATTAATTTGATATTAATATTAAACTGACAAAATGTCGCTCAAATATGTGTTAAAGATCTCCTGGATACTTCAAACTATTTCAGTTACACATTCGAGGATGTTTTGCAATATCAAGAGTTTTAAAACACTAATACATGACATGATATTGACCTTCAGACATCGACGAGTGTGTTGAGGCCCAACACGACTGTGACCAGATCTGCAGCAATACGGTGGGGGGTTTCACCTGCAGCTGTGAGAACACCTATGACCTGGATGATAACAACAAAACCTGCACACTCAGTAAGGAAGTCCAGCTCATTGATAGTCATTATCAGTTGAGAAGGTGTTAATATGGTAATTGTGAGGTAGAAATTACCCAAACTGGTAAACCACACGGGTCTAGTTCTTGATGTTTTCCAATTGTATGACCAGCATGAAGAATTTTCTCAGTGATAATCTCCAACTCTGGTATTTTGTGAGGACGGTTTGTGGTTGACAGGAGCCACCGAAAGGGCAGGACATGTTATGTTCGTAGCAGTGTGTAATATTACCGTTATGCAATGATTCATTCAACTACATGTATATATCTATTTATTTTGTCACATTATCTTCCATTAATTTGTTGTCGGAACTGAGACATTTGGTGGAAAACAAAGCAATTCAGATCGTATAATCACTTTATCTGTATACCGACTTATGGACAACGTGTTATCTTAGTAATAAGTTCTAATACTGCTAAGCTTGCTCTCTCCCTCCAACAGACGAAACCAAAGCAAACCCGTGCTCTGGTTTGGGTTGTACGTATGGGTGCAAGGTAGTGGCGACGGTCCCGGAATGCTTTTGCCAGACTGGTTATGAGATCGACTTAGCAGATAACAAATCATGTAGCAGTGAGTATGAACGTTTTTACCTAGTTATTTAAATGCAATTAAATGTCGATAATTATATCATTTTAGAAATGTTATTCTTGAAATTATATTCTCATGATATGAGTGTATTATGATTATTCGTGCTTTCTGTTATTGTTTCTAAATGAGGAAAAGTTGGAATGGTGATAACACTTGGATGTTGATTAGACTGTCCAGTTATGGAAGACCCGGGACTGGTCACTTTTGAACTAAAACAGATTAATTAGTCAATTGATAAATCAGTCATAGATAAATATATCAAAGAGGAGAAATATGATATCTACTTTAATTACAATTTTAACTAATTTTAATTGAATTGAAACCCTTTTTCAGACATCAATGAATGTGACCAAAACGCGTGTGTCCAGAATTGCGAAGATAGCGTCGGCAGCTTCACATGTTCTTGCCTCGATGGGTATACACTTGCTGGTGACAAAGTATCTTGTACAAGTAAGAACTCGTTATACAGCCAGTTTGAATGGTCAGGTTCTTCTGGCCGATTTGAATGGTCATAATTAATAGCGATTCGAAAAAATTGCAATACGTACAAAGACAAAAGCCACATTAACATATTATCTCATGATGTCATCAATAGTCAAACTTTGTCTGTCATATTAAAGGGACATTAGACCGTTGTTTTTCGCTCAAATAAGTAAGTCGATGAAATGTGTTTGAAAAATAATGTCACCAATAGCAAAACACCCTTCTCTTTTCGGGAATCAAGTTAAACCGAGTGTATATGGTTCGGTTAAGCCATGGGAATCGTTTTTTTGTAATTAGAAATAATAAAATGTGTTCAGATTAAAATGGCCGCCACACAATGTTTGCTTTATACGCAAAACCGTTATTACCACTACGGATAATTGGTTTGTGTAATAAGATGTTTTACCCTCTAAAGTTAATATAAATGATATAAACTATCATTATAAATGGGAAATTTGAAAAAATAAATTTAAAAAAAAAGCGCAACAGCCTCTTTAAGTCCAATGTAATCTGATTTCATTAGATGCTTTGATTGAAGTGAAGTGATTACTGTGACCATGTGTTTGCTGTAAGGTTTCGCTATAATACATAGAGATTATTAACCAAGTGTGTTTCCGTATCATTAATATCATATTTTTGGAATAAAAATTGTATTATGCGAGCCTTTGGCGAGCATAATACATTATTTTTTATTCCAAATATATGATATTAATGATACGGAAACACACGAGGTTAATAATCTCTTTATCATATTATGTCATTATTAAAATAAGCGTGTTTTTGTGTTAAAAGTGGTAAGAGAATTGACCCAGTTTTAGCGGAGTATTATCATAGACGGTACATCAAAGTGATGGTCACGATATCGGCTGTGAAGTGCCTAGAAATAGTTCAAAACAATTAAAAACATGATGAGCACGATTTTTTCAAAAATCAACAATTGGTCCCTGGATTCTTGTTCATGGAGATATTTCAATTAGTTCATAAGCATCTATCTAATAATTAACAAGCACTCATCATACGCTTGGTCACGTTGCTAGAACGTACTTGTAAGGGAAGTAACTCTAGTTTCAACGTTTTGGAAGTTGCGTTGCAGGGTTGATGCGGATTGCTGCATAACAGTATATCCTTCACACTAAACGATAGTTATTTGTGAGGTGAGGTTGCTTCTTTCGTTTATGACAATAAGAACCTATTAATGTACCTTATACCGTATGCTCAGCCCTCAAGAACTGCCAAAATGCTAGTGCGATCGACGACACATCAAGATTTTGTACACAGGACACTGCAGCTACTTGCTGATGCTGTTGGTCAATAGCGCACTGACTTTTTGAATGATTTTTAAAAGAAAATCTACAATTATCTTGACTTTCTTAAAACTATAAATGCACTGTACCATATCAGATGACTTCGTGTTTTCGAAAATCCATTCTTTCAAGCGGAAATACACGGGTAAACTCCGAGTTACGCTTTTCAATGATTCGTAAACAGTTTTAGGATTCGCATGAACAGTGGAATTTTGCGAAAGTAGTTCGTGTATTTGACCTTTGACCTGTTTTGCATATTTATCAGATTTGGATACCATGATTATCAGATTGCTTTATTGCATCGATAACACCCTCCATTGTTATACGATGGGTCTTCGGCCTTAGCCCGTAATCGCAACCCTCGCATAAAGTCTTAGTAAAACACGATAGGTTATTATTTACGGTCAGTGATCCATTAAATTTAAAAAAAATTCCGATTGAAAGCATAAACTTAATGTCTTATTGAATACATGTATTATATGTAGTGATGACACCATTAACAATCTTATATTGTACCACAGAGTGTAGCGGTTTGTTTGTAATGATGACACCATTAACAATATTTTATTGTACCACAGAGTGTAGCTGTTTATTTGTAGTGATGACACCATTAACAATATTTTATTTACAACAGAGTGAAGCGGTTTATTTGTAGTTTTGACACCATTAACAATCTTATACTGCACCACAGAATGTAGCGGGTTATCGTATGGTAAAGACTGTGGAGACAGATGTGACTGCGGGGACAGGTTCAGCCGGTGTGACCACGTGCGAGGCTGTATATGTGTGGATGGTTGGCGGGGAGTCAAGTGCGATGAGGACATCGACGAGTGTACGGAGGATCCAAACATATGCCCTCTTGGATTTCAGTGCGACAACACCAATGGGTCCTACGTTTGTCGTTGCCCTGATGGATACATTGATAAAGATAACAAGTGTGAAGGTAACTTGATATAATAAACAAACAATTTATGATAAAATTTGTTTCAGGCAATATATTATCAATATATGTATTAATACATCCAATGGGTGGACATACATGTGTACAAACATAGGCATTGGAGTGATACATGTGCATCAATATATCCAATGGAGTGATACATGTGCATCAATATACCAAATGGAATGATACATATGTACAAATATAGCCAATGTAATGATACAAGTGTACAAATATAGCCAATGGATGGATACATATGTACAAATATAGCCAATGGATGGATACATATGTACAAATATAGACAATGGAATGATACATGTGTACAAATATAACCAATGGAATGATACATATGTACAAATATAACGAATGCATGGATACATATGTACAAATATAACCAATGGATGGATACAAGTGTACAAATATAACCAATGGATGGATACAAGTGTACAAATATAACCAATGGATGGATACAAGTGTACAAATATAACCAATGGATGAATACAAGTGTACAAATATAACCAATGGATGGATACAAGTGCACAAATATAGCCAATGGATGGATACAAGTGAACAAATATAGCCAATGGAATAATACATATGTACAAATATAGCCAATGGATGGATACAAGTGTACACAAATAACCAATGGATGGATACAAGTGTACACATATAACCAATGGATGGATACAAGTGTACAAATATAACCAATGGAATTATAAATATGTAGAAATATAGCCAATGGATGGATACAAGTGTACAAATATAACCAATGGATGGATACAAGTGTACACATATCACCAATGGATGGATACAAGTGTACAAATATAACCAATGGATGGATACAAGTGTACAAATATAACCAATGGATGGATACAATTGTACAAATATAGTCAATGGATGGATACATATGTACAAATATAGCCAATGGATGGATACATATGTACAAATACAACCAATGAAATGATACATATGTACAAATATAACCAATGGATGGATACATATGTACAAATATAACCAATGGATGGATACATATGTACAAATATAGCCAATGGATGGATACATATGTACAAATACAACCAATGAAATGATACATATGTACAAATATAACCAATGTAATGATACATATGTAGAAATATAGCCAATAGAATGATACATATGTACAAATATAACCAATGGATGGATATAAGTATACAATATAGCCAATGGATGGATATAAGTGTACAATATAGCCAATGGAATGATACATATGTACAAATATAGCCAATGGAATGATACATATGTACAAATATAACCAATGGATGGATACATATGTACAAATATAGCCAATGGAATGATACATATGTACAAATATAACCAATGTAATGATACATATGTACAAATATAGCCAATGGAAGGATACATATGTACAAATATAGCCAATGGAATGATACATATGTACAAATATAGCCAATGTAATGATACATATGTAAAAATATAACCAATGTAATGATACATATGTACAAATATAGCCAATGGAATGATACATATGTACAAATATAACCAATGTAATGATACATATGTACAAATATAGCCAATGGAATGATACATATGTACAAATATAACCAATGTAATGATACATATGTACAAATATAGCCAATGGAATGATACATATGTACAAATATAGCCAATGGAATGATACATATGTACAAATATAGCCAATGGAATGATACATATGTACAAATATAACCAATGGATGGATACATATGTACAAATACAGCCAATGGATGGATACAAGTGTACAAATATAACCAATGGATGGATACATATGTACAAATATAGCCAATGGATGGATACAAGTGTACAAATATATCCAATGGATGGATACAAGTGTACAAATATATCCAATGGATGGATACGAGTGTACAAATATAACCAATGGATGGATACAAGTGTACAAATATAACCAATGGAATGATACATATGTACAAATATAGCCAATGGATGGATACATATGTACAAATATAACCAATGTAATGATACATATGTACAAATATAGCCAATAGAATGATACATATGTACAAATATAGCCAATAGAATGATACATATGTACAAATATAACCAATGGATGGATACATATGTACAAATATAGCCAATGGATTGATACAAGTGTACAATATAGCCAATGGAATGATACATATGTACAAATATAGTCAATTGATGGATACATATGTACAAATATAGCCAATGGAATGATACATATGTACAAATATAACCAATGTAATGATACATATGTACACGTATAGCCAATGGAATGATACATATGTACAAATATAACCAATGGATGGATACATATGTACAAATATAGCCAATGGATGGATACAAGTGTACAAATATAGCCAATGGATGGATACAAGTGTACAAATATAACCAATGGATGGATACAAGTGTACAAATATAGCCAATGGATGGATACATTTGTACAAATTTAACCAATTGATGGATACAAGTGTACAAATATAACCAATGGATGGATACAAGTGTACAAATATAACCAATGGATGGATACAAGTGTACAAATATAGCCAATGGATGGATACAAGTGTACACATATAACCAATGGATGGATACAAGTGTACACATATAACCAATGGAATGATACATATGTACAAATATAGCCAATGGAATGATACATATGTACAAATATAACCAATGGATGGATACATATGTACAAATACAGCCAATGGATGGATACAAGTGTACAAATATAACCAATGGATGGATACATATGTACAAATATATCCAATGGATGGATACAAGTGTACAAATATATCCAATGGATGGATACAAGTGTACAAATATATCCAATGGATGGATACAAGTGTACAAATATAACCAATGGATGGATACAAGTGTACAAATATAACCAATGGAATGATACATATGTACAAATATAGCCAATGGATGGATACATATGTACAAATATAACCAATGTAATGATAAATATGTACACATATAGCCAATGGAATGATACATATGTACAAATATAACCAATGTAATGATACATATGTACAAATATAGCCAATGGAATGATACATATGTACAAATATAGCCATTGGAATGATACATATGTACAAATATAGCCAATGTAATGATACATATGTACAAATATAGCCAATGGAATGATACATATGTACAAATATAACCAATGTAATGATACATATGTACAAATATAGCCAATGGAATGATACATATGTACAAATATAGCCAATGGAATGATACATATGTACAAATATAGCCAATGGAATGATACATATGTACAAATATAACCAATGGATGGATACATATGTACAAATACAGCCAATGGATGGATACAAGTGTACAAATATAACCAATAGATGGATACATATGTACAAATATAGCCAATGGATGGATACAAGTGTACAAATATATCCAATGGATGGATACAAGTGTATAAATATATCCAATGGATGGATACAAGTGTACAAATATAACCAATGGATGGATACAAGTGTACAAATATAACCAATGGAATGATACATATGTACAAATATAGCCAATGGATGGATACATATGTACAAATATAACCAATGTAATGATACATATGTACAAATATAACCAATGTAATGATACATATGTACAAATATAGCCAATAGAATGATACATATGTACAAATATAGCCAATAGAATGATACATATGTACAAATATAACCAATGGATGGATACATATGTACAAATATAGCCAATGGATTGATACAAGTGTACAATATAGCCAATGGAATGATACATATGTACAAATATAGTCAATTGATGGATACATATGTACAAATATAGCCAATGGAATGATACATATGTACAAATATAACCAATGTAATGATAAATATGTACACATATAGCCAATGGACTGATACATATGTACAAATATAACCAATGGATGGATACATATGTACAAATATAGCCAATGGATGGATACAAGTGTACAAATATAACCGATGGATGGATACAAGTGTACAAATATAACCAATGGATGGATACAAGTGTACAAATATAGCCAATGGATGGATACAAGTGTACACATATAACCAATGGATGGATACAAGTGTACACATATAACCAATGGAATGATACAAGTGTACAAATATAACCAATGGATGGATACAAGTGTACAAATAAAACCAATGGATGGATACAAGTGTACAAATATAACCAATGGATGGATACAAGTGTACACATATAGCCAATGGATGGATACAAGTGTACACATATAACTAATGGATTGATACAAGTGTACAAATATAACCAATGGATGGATACAAGTGTACACATATAGCCAATGGATGGATACAAGTGTACAAATATAACCAATGGATGGATACAAGTGTACAAATATAACGAATGCATGGATACATATGTACAAATATAACCAATGGATGGATACAAGTGTACAAATATAACCAATGGATGGATACAAGTGTACAAATATAACCAATGGATGGATACAAGTGTACAAATATAACCAATGGATGGATACAAGTGTACAAATATAGCCAATGGATGGATACAAGTGTACACATATAACCAATGGATGGATACAAGTGTACACATATAACCAATGGAATGATACAAGTGTACAAATATAACCAATGGATGGATACAAGTGTACAAATATAACCAATGGATGGATACAACTGTACAAATATAACCAATGGATGGATACAAGTGTACACATAAGCCAATGGATGGATACAAGTGTACAACTATAACCAATGGATGGATACAAGTGTACAAATATAACCAATGGATGGATACAAGTGTACAAATATAACCAATGTAATGATACAAGTGTACAAATATAACCAATGTCATGATACAAGTGTACAAATATAACCAATGTAATGATACAAGTGTACAAATATAACCAATGTCATGATACAAGTGTACACATATAACCAATGTATAATACAAGTGTACAAATATAACCAATGGATGGATACATGAATATAGCTAATGGATGGATACTTTTGACCAATGGATAGACGTGCATTTCTAATCTAACTTGTTAATCTTGCAGATATAAATGAATGTGAAGATGAGAAGAACACATGTCACCAGGTGTGCAACAACGTGGCAGGTTCCTTCACGTGTTCCTGTAACACCGGGTATAAACTCAACGGTACTCTATGTGAAGGTAATGTCATATCAACATGCTTCGTGTCAAGGTGATGGTACAAATGGTTTGCTACATAATTCTTGTTTAAACCTTAAACCTTAAACCTTCAAAATATAAAAGTATGACGATTGCATTTGTTAGCGGTTTCTATTTGCATCATAACGTATCCGACAGAGAAGTCAAAATTATAACATGTTTCACTAAATGTGCTACATATATGATCTAGCATAGTTGGTAGTGTGTCCGCTCATCACCCGGTAGGTCGGGGTTTCATTCCTGGCCGCGTCAAACCAAGATTGAACAAAGCTTGAACTGACGCTGTACTGTGGATGCCAGGGGCCACTGCCACAAACAGAATTTCCGAATTCACTGTAATAAGGATGAAAAGTGTTATTATTATTATTTTTTTTATTTTTTTACTTTTTATTATTATTATTAAGTATGGTATGCTTCACTGAAGGTACCCTGTGTCGTGCAAGTATTCGTCGTCTATTGTTCCGTTTTAAGCTTTATAAAAGACGAAGATTAATGTTTGTAAAGGAGAAAGTGTGAGTAGGTATGTATGCCGTGCGTGTTGTGCTGCAGATGTGGACGAGTGTGCAGAGGAAGTGAGCGACTGCAGCCAGAAGTGCGTCAACAACGAGGCAAGCTACAACTGCGAGTGTGAGTTCGGATACCGGCTGATGGAGGACAGAGCTACATGCGAACAAGGTGTGTCATTACAATACGTTTTTTTAAATTGAACAGTCTCGCATAATGCATTATCACCTTTGCTTTGATGTTGGATATCCCTTCAATTTCTGGTCACACGTCCTGTCATATGAACGATATACGTAGATTGTCAAACTCATGATAAAAACAGGTTCGTTATTTCAATCATTGGAGACACGGTAGATTGCTATTTTCATGCGATCTATTTGTACATTACATTACAATGTAAACTAAATTTACGATAAATCTACTTTACTAATTCACAAAATGATATAGATACACGTTTACGTCATTTTCGGAGAGAGTCATTACTAGTCCTTGTTTAGTTTGCCGATCCACATTTGTATACCTGTGGTAACAATTTGTTAAAACAATAACCACATAAAACAGACATAGATTCAGAGCGGACAGGCACCTGTTTCAAAATCAGTTTACATGCTTTCTTAAACGACGACGAATCGCTGTCTGATAATGAAATGTTGATCAAATCTATTCATGAGTTCATGATCGAATTTTACCTATTTAAATATCCGGTATCATTAGTTATTTTCAAACATTGTAACTTGTGTCAGCGCTTTGTTGCCATGTATTTGTAATTAAATTGCACTTGTCACATTTGTCTAAAGGGAAAGCATTTATATAGGAGGTCTCAGGCTGTTTGCTTATCATTTTTCTTTTAATGTTTAATGTTATAAATTATTGTTCAGTTCCTGTGTTTTGAAGATGAAAATGTTTAAATCATGTAAAAAGAAGTTTAGTAGTAAATGTTTACATTTATAGGCAGTCCTATTTGGTAAAATAAGTCGCAAGTCACGTGCGCGTCTTGGCGCAAGCGCTGAACAGACAGAATGCTAATTGAGATTTCCGACTCATTTTGATTTTCAGTGAAATATTCGTCTAGCCTTACATTTCGTGGTCAGGTTAATTCCGAGCTGATGTCGAAAGATGGCAACTGTTTTCAGTATGATCGAAACAAAAGTTTTCTTTAAGTGTAGCTATATATATAGATACTTATAACTGCATTGTACCTTTGAATAATTTCCAAATCTGTTATCAGATCCCGGACATAACTTTTCTTTCTTCGAGTATAGTAAGTTTATTACACACCTGGTTTTATACCCTTTTTTAATTTCATTTTTTAATAGTTTAGATTAGATTCTTCTGTGTATTTGATAATTAGTCATTTTATCGACTATTTGTGGTGAACAAATTTTGATATGTTTTGAAGTAGTAAATATAGATGTAGCTTAGATTCCAGTAGAATTTTACTTAGATAATAGAGTGGTCTCAAGTTTGTAGATTGTGGTTGCTTTTTGCTCGTATCAAAAAGGTAATACAATTTTCTCCAAAACTGTCAAAAGCCTGTTTTGCTTTCTTCACAATTTCAGTTAATTGCTTTGAATCCTTAGCGAAGTAGTTGCAGACGGCCAGCATTTGAATTTCCTATAAACTAACACCACGAACATGTGTCTTGTTTAAGGTCACTTATTGCGTTAGAAGCGTTTTTGCGCACCCTTAAAGGCGCTGTAGCACGATTTTCGTACTGAAATAAAGTGCTCTCACAAAAATATAAATAAGTGATACCAATGGCTACATAATACCCACATTGTTCACATGAAAATGGCCACTCGAAAGTAGTTCAAGTGGGTTGACTGATTTAGCAATACTGAAACACTCAGCATAGAGGTTTTTTGTGGTACAATGATACAATAGTCAACCGTATTGCTGTCTAAACTCTCAATTTCTCATGGGACCTACAAATCTACCTTATACATCGAAGAGTTCAACACCTCTGTCGCTTTATACGTCGCACCATTTTCTTCGAATACGGATAACCGTTTTCTATGGATATGGCTTATCGAGTCGTGTAATGAGATGTTTCACCCATTAACGGAGCAATATGTTGTATAAACCTATATAATAAATGGTAATTTGGAAAAAATAAATATGCAAAAAACGTGCTAAAGCGCCTTTAATTATCACCGCTAGATGTGTATGAAGATGTTTTCATATACAGTATCTCGACAGACACAGTTGTAATTTTACAAACGTTTTTACTTATAGGATAGCGACTGAATTAAAATTGTATCTGTTATATTTTGTTTTACTATAAAAGTTTGATCACCTTTTTAGTGTATGGAGAAATTAATTCAATTCCCTTTTCCAATTACTTCTCTGTATATAGAATGTTATGGTTATGTTGTTTTTATTAAGAATATCTTGACTTTCCTCTGGTAGTATATAGTTTTGTTTCGAATTAATTTTTTGGATGAATCAACTATAAAAAATGTAGGCCTAATTTTTAAAAATACCATATTCTATAAATGCTATTTATCTACAAAATAAAACTAAATTAGCAGTTGTAAGCTTTAAGATAAATTGATATTTGCACAATTGCATTTTTCACATTTGTTTGCACCTGGGATTGCTTAAAATGTAATTGTCAAAAGGAAAAGAACTGTATAATTATGTGTGTTTGATACTTTGATTAGTACTTGGATAAATGATGTCCATCTACTGGTTATACATGTATTTTGTTGATTTAATACAATACTAAGTAGCTTATTGAATGTTCAATATTTAATTTATTGTCCTTAATGCTTAGAACATTGTACTAAGGCTTATGGTAACATCAGAACATTGTACTAAGGCATATGGTACATTTAGAACATTTTACTAAGGCTTATGGTAATATCAGCACATTGTACTAAGGCATATGGTACATTTAGAACATTTTACTAAGGCTTATGGTACCTTTAGAACATTTTACTAAGGCTTATGGTACCTTTATAACATTGTACTACGGCTAATGGTGACATTAGAACATTGTACTAAGGCGTATGGTATATTTAGAACATTGTACTAAGGTTTATGGTACCTTTTGAACATCGTACTAAGGCTAATGGTAACATTAGAACATTGCACTAAGGCCAAGGCCAAGGCGAGGAAATGAAAACAATAACTTAAGAGAAAGTTACATGAAGATCAATAATGTAACCGGTTCATAAGGACACATTGAGTCAAGCTACATGCGCGTAATGCACGTGTACAATTCGCTACTTGCAGTTGAGGACGTGTGTGCGGAGCTCAACCTGAACTGTTCTCAGGCCTGCAGTGTTCTAGAGGATACGGAGGAAGCGTACTGCTTCTGTAACCTTGGTTACTTTCTTGGAACTGACAAACAAACCTGTCTTGGTGAGACCTGAATATATTTCGTTTTCAAACAACAAAAGTTGATATTCACAGGACAAAATGTGGTGGAATCCGCTTGCCGGAACCCTCAGGATTCTCACGGAGTCTTCGGGATCCGGCAATTTATGGGAGAATCCGGAAATGGGATTCCACCACATTTTGTCCTGTGATTTGCAAAAGGCAAACAAGGAGATTATGTGTTGAATCATTTTTTTTCGTGTAAAGTAACGTTTCAAATAAATCCCCTTGTATTTCTATTTGGATAGCCCGATAAAAGTATTTGTATTGTGATATAAAGATTACGTAATGGGAAGGTGAGGAGCTAAAGAAGTGAAAAACCTGTTATATGCCCATCTGGACGTTGAAAAACGTTCGTGATAATAATACTAATGAGAAGACAATGGAGTAAGTATGAGAAAATTAGTAAAAAAACGTGTAATTCTGCTTTCAGACGTTATTGAGTGCGATTACCCGGAACTGAACAAGTGTTCGGACACATGTACTAACACTAAAGGAGGCTTCACCTGCAGCTGTCCTATCGGCAAGAAGCTGGCCAACGACATGGTGACGTGTGACGGTAGGTACTCACTCATACCTGGTCACGTGCGACGGTACGTACTCACTCATACCTGGTCATGTGTGAAGGTAGGAAGGTACTCACGCATACCGGGTCACGTGTGAAGGTAGGTACTCACTCATACCTGGTCATGTGTGAAGGTAGGAAGGTACTCACGCATACCGGGTCACGTGTGAAGGTAGCTACTCACTCATATCTTGTCACGTGTGAAGGTAAGTAGGAACTCACCCATACCTGGTCACGTGTGAAGGTAGGTAGGAACTCACTCATACCTGGTCACGTGTGAGGGTAAGTAGGAACTCACTCATACCTGGTCACGTGTGAAGGTAGGTAGGAACTCACTCATACCTGGTCACGTGTGAAGGTAGGTACTCACTCTTACCTGGTCACGTGTGAAGGTAGGTACCCACTCATACCTGGTCACGTGTGAAGGTAGGTACTCACTCATACCTGGTGACGTGTTAAGGTAAGTACTCACTCATACCTGGTCACGTGTTAAGGTAAGTACTCACTCATACCAGGTCACGTGTGAAGGTAGGTACTCACTCATACCAGGTCACGTGTGAAGGTTGGCACCCACTCTTACCTCGTACGAATTTAAACAGTTGAATAGTTTGACATGCATGGATTATTCGTAATACTGTTCAATATACTTAATTTGTTGATAGACAACTGGGTGAAATTGGGAATTTATCAACATTTAAGATTTCTTGATGGCCGATGACATCGATTTAACCTTAAATGTGACTTCATGCCATGTTATTTGTGGCTTCATTCGAATGTTGATACTTACACAGTGAGAAGAAAATAATTTCAGTGAAAAAAACAATTTTTAAATTAATGAGCAAAATTAATCGTCTAGCGTATATTGCTTTTAAACAAATACGGTATAACTTCATAACATTAGATTAATTGATGTCTCTCCCAGAATGTGACGACCAGCATTGGGGTGTGGAGTGCGCTAACGAGTGTGGGTGCGGAACAGGCTCGAGTGGGTGTGACAAGAAGACGGGTTGTCAGTGCAAGACAGGGTGGCTGGGTGCGCAGTGTCAGGAGGATAGAGACGAGTGTTCTGTGACTACCACCACCTGTCCAGCCAACTCGGACTGTGTCAACAACCCCGGCTCCTACAGGTGTGTCTGCAGATCTGGCTACCTGCTCAACGAGACGACCAGCGAGTGTGATGGTAGGTATTGGTCTATACTGGAGACTCGAAATATTCCTTAGGCGATTCAAACAACGTTGTAAGGATAAATATTACCAAGAATGATCATCCGAGATTGCAAGCTTGAAATATATGTATATTTAATATTCATTATTTTAAAATGGCATTGTCCATGAAACGTATTTGCAAAGATCTCTTTTAAAATTTACATGTGGCGTCAGTAAACTGAATGTACATGTCAATAGAGGATCCAACGATGATGGTACAAATTTAGCCATGTTCCCATTGTGTAAACGTTGTTGACGACGAGTATCAAGTATTATTGCTAAGCCTTTTGTACTCCAATATACGTAGCAGTTATATTTTTCAACATTATTCTTTAAGCCCAAGTAAATATACTGAAAACCAAAATACAAAAATTATATTACGTCTAGCCATATTTGTAAACAAGCTACATCAAAGTGAGTACTGTTAATATTGATACAGTGTACATGTCAGCGCTCTGTAGAATGTTTGTAAATTATTGTCAGTGTAGTATGATTGTACCATTGTCCTCATACTCTCTGTCTGTATGTCTGTCTGTCGATATACACTGGAGCGTGTTTTGAGGTACACAGTGAATAAGAGCTGGGTTGAAAAACAGCCTAGAATTATTTATACAAGGAGACTGAATAATATAGCGACAGTGAATCATCTGTCTTGGAAATGTAATTATTTATTAAAATAGATTTGTGATAAATTCATTTGGTCCAACGAAGATTAACTAGTGAGAGATAGGATATATCACCACGGACAGTAAAATTTGTAAAGTGGCATTTTACAACCACATCACAATAATTTATATAATCAAGTAATGAGGCAGAATCTTATGACGTCAACAGTGTATCTGGACATGTACAATGAATTAGGTATATTATTATTGGTGAAAAAAAGGAAATGAATCAAGACATACCATTATGCAGAGATGGGCGTTAATGAATAAAAATACAAAAGACAAAGTTTAACGTTCTATTCAACGCAATACACAAATTATTCAAAAGATTATAAATTTGATTACCGCTTATAATGAAATTAATCTCAAATTCCTTTGGGTATATTGACATTTCCCATTGAAAGTGCTGTGTTGGCGTGTGCAGATATTGACGAGTGTTCAGACACGGACAGAAACACGTGCGATCAGCTGTGTGAGAACACGGAGGGCTCGTTTGTGTGCAGCTGTAGAGACGGATTCACGCGAACTGCGGACGCGTGCGAAGGTAAATAACACCATCAGTGTTTATACATTCAAGCAAAAGAAATTCAACCCAGGAAATGGGGGAATTTATTATAAGGAAAATGTTCATACCAAGAGTTGTAAAAAAAAGGTTGAAACCATCTCTCGTGTGTTATATGCTTGTCAATATGCAGAAATCATATGGAGACAACTTTCAGAATGGCTTGCAAAATTACACAGAAGGAAACATTGATCTTAATGAAGAAAATATATTGTTTGAATTTAAGGGTAAAAACAACAACCCATTGAATGCAATTGTTATGTAATCAGCTATTTACAAATGTAATATAATTGTTTTTTAAACCAAACTGTAAACCATTACTACAAGAAATTATTAAACATTACCAATTAACAGAAACAATTGCATTTTCTAATTGTAAATAGTTTTAATACTTTCTGGTCAACACTCCATATTTTAAAAAAAAAATCAAAAAAATCAATAAATGTCACATTTGACTATGTTATGTACTATGTACTATATGCACAATACTTTTATTTATTTTGTGAAATGTATAATGTTAAAAAAGGGGAAAACTTTTTATAAATAAGGGATTAAACCTATATATTATTCCAGCTATTCGGTAATGCAAATAGTTTGCGACACAGAACCACATTCTCTTCCCACAGATGTTACTCCCCTCAGATTTCCGATCCTAAGATCTGAAGGGAGTAACCTGTGTGGGAAGAGAATCCAGAACCACGTGTTGATATTCCTAGTTTCATGCAAATGTTACTCACATTCATTTTCAAATTTGTGTTTTATCTCCTTCTTTCATAATAACGAACGCTGTGTGATATGTTGTATTTAAGTAAACTTTATAGTTTATGTGATGTGATTGGGGCTGATTGATTTTTCTTCTGTTGTATTTGTTTAACTCTCTGAACTTTAATATATTCTCCTCCCCACCTGTCCTCTAATTAGATATCGACGAGTGCGCGACCGGGAAGGACGACTGTCAGCACGTGTGCAGGAACACGGAGGGGAGCTACGCGTGCTCCTGTCGTCCCGGCTATATCCTCAACACACAGAACAGGAGGGACTGTATTCGTAAGCGTTTTGGCTATTTATTTCTAGGAAGTTCATTACGCAGAGTTTTATGTGAAAACTATTACGAAAATTGGCATTTAGGTGATGGCGAAGACTGAAAATTGCACTAAAGTTTAAGTTGTAGAGTTCTACATCCAATGGTGTGTGTGTGATCCAATGTTGTGTGTGTGTGATCCAATGTTGTGTGTGTTTGTGATCCAATGTTGTGTGTGTTTGTGATCCAATGTTGTGTGTGTGTGATCCAACGTTGTGTGTGTGTGTGATCCAATGTTGTGTATGTTTGTGATCCAATGTTGTGTGTGTGTGATCAAATATTGTGTGTGTGTGTGATCCAATGTTGTGTGTGTGTGATCCAATGTTGTGTATGTTTGTGATCCAATGTTGTGTGTGTGTGATCCAATGTTGTGTGTGTGTGATCCAATGTTGTGTGTGTGTGATCCAGTGTTGTGTGTGTGACCCAATGTTGTGTGTGTGTGTGATCCAATGTTTTGTATGTGTGATCCAATGTTGTGTATGTTTGTGATCCAATGGTGTGTGTGTGTGCGATCCAATGTTGTTTGTGTGTGATCCAATGTTGTGTGTGTGTGATCCAATGTTGTGTGTGTGTGATCCAATGTTGTGTGTGTGTGATCCAATGTTGTGTGTGTGTGTGATCCAATGTTGTGTGTGTGTGTGATCCAATGTTGTGTATGTTTGTGATCCAATGTTGTGTGTGTGATCCAATGTTGTGTGTTTCTGATCAAATGTGTTGGGTTTGTTATCCAATGTTGTGTGTGTGATCCAATGTTGTGTGTGTGTGTGTGATCCAATGTTGTGTGTGTGTGTGATCCAATGTTGTGTATGTTTGTGATCCAATGTTGTGTGTGTGATCCAATGTTGTGTGTGTGTGATCCAATGTTGTGTGTGTGTGATCCAATGTTGTGTGTTTCTGATCCAATGTGTTGGGTTTGTTATCCAATGTTGTGTGTGTGATCCTATGTTTATAATGTGCCTGTGATCCAATGTTTAAAATGTATGTGTGTGATCCTATGTTTATAACGTATGTGTGTGTGATCGTAACTGTTAACGACCTCAACCTAATGCGGGTAAAATATCAATGAAAAAATAAATATATAAGTAACTGATATACTGAATATCATTTAAAGTAATACATATGACCATTGCCAAATATCAAGACAGTGTAAAACTTTGAAACACAATATTAGGCGTTCTTTCTCCGTTGAGTTCATATTGATATTGACTTAATTAAGTAGAATCCCATACTACATGTCTTCTTTCTGCACGTATTTGTGTACTCCAGTGACCGACACCTGTATACGAGACAACTGTACACAACAGTGCGAGAAGGATGGGGCCACTGAGACCTGCTTCTGTAACAGCGGCTTCGAGTTGGACGCAGACGGAATTACATGCAATGGTAACATAATGTTTTATCACTCAAAAATATCGCTGTGTATTACCAACAAGGTCAAACATCATATAGAGCTTTATATTTTCCATACGACCCCCAAAGGCAAAATATCTGACTATATCAAGGAGACGTTACGTCAGAAGCAATGTTATGACGTCTCGCTTCGCCTATGAAATGCGACGACAGTGGGTAACCATGTGTGACTTAAAATGGAGTTCAGTGTATTTTTCTCTGTCTGTCATACTTTTTGTAGAACACTAGTGCATCGCTGTCGGTGTACCCTTCGTTCTCGCTCGGGAAGTACTACTACATCTAGTCATGCACTAGTGTCGTAAATATCGAAGGACATAGATACGGATATAACACCCGCTGTTTGATAAATCGACAATGTTATAACGTACTGTGTAATATAAAGCATGTGCTGGCGATTGACTTGATGTCATAACAGTTAAGATTGGATGCCCCAATGTAAGCACCACCCCGCAATGGTATGTCTCCTAACTCATGACACATGGTAATTCTAGTCGCAAGGTAACCAGAAATGGACCAATGACACATGATAACTTGTCTACTCGATATTCACAACTGAATCAAGGAATACACCCACAACATATGACACATGATAACGTGTCTACTCGGTATTCACAACTGAATCAAGGAAATACACCCGCAACATATGACACATGATAACGTGTCTACTCGATATTCACAACTGAATCAAGGAAATACACCCATAACATATGACACATGATAACTTGTCTACTCGATATTCACAACTGAATCAAGGAATACACCCATAACATATGACACATGATAACGTGTCTACTCGATATTCACAACTGAATCAAGGAAATACACCCATAACATATGACACATGATAACTTGTCTACTCGATATTCACAACTGAATCAAGGAAATACACCCACAACATATGACACATGATAACGTGTCTACTCGATATTCACAACTGAATCAAGGAAATACACCCACAACATATGACACATGATAACTTGACAACAATACAGTTTTGATCACTTTGATTATTACCAAGTTACAGGGGATTGTTTAATAGCAAGGGAAGTATGTTACTGGATTATATAAATTCAACTCTTCAACCTCTAACAAACCCATAACTAATAAGCAACAGAGCCAATGACTTTGTTTCGACTTGTGGTTTTATGTGTTTATACACTTGTTAATTTATGATAATTACCAGATATCTGACAAACATGTTCTTGTATATATACAGATATAGATGAATGCGCCCCTAACCCTGATCCTTGCACCGCCGGGGGCGCGTCATGTACCAACAAACCGGACGGAAACGGCTATGAATGCCGTTGTGAAGACGGCTTCAAGCTCCAGAGTGACGGTGTCTCTTGTCTAGGTAGAGGAATCTTTCTTCATTTACAATTGATAACTTTCATTGAAAACGTTATATGCAGCTTCTGCACAGGTTGCAAATGCGTGCGACAAGCTCCCGTGTTCTCCCTCGAAGCATATCTATGTCTTGTCCATATCTCCTCGGATTGGACTAGAATCTAAATCGACAGTCCAATTAAAATTCGTGTTACAGAGTTCACATTTGAAATGAAATTGCTAAATACTGATCAAAGATTGAAACGTATATTAACCGGCAACTCATCAAATCAAGAATATAAAAGCTTCTTAACACTGTAACGGAATTGGTGCAATTTAAAACACTGATTTGCCGATTTTGGCTGGGGAAGATATTAATTTAACTATTCATTTTTCACTTCTCTTTTGTTATTACGGCGATGTTCTTTAAGTATGTTTCGTTTCGTTTCAAAATATCTATTCATAAGAAAAGGATTTGGGACACGTTGTACAACTTGGACCGCCCTCTTCAAAGTATTTACACATTCGCATTATGTATACAAGATGGACAGAAGACAACACTTAAAAGGAGAAACAGTGAAATGAGCTTTGTATTCATGTATTGTCTGTTCTTGATATATAACTTAGATAATTATATCTTGTAGAGTGTGAAGAGGGCAAGTATGGAACCAACTGTGCGATCCTATGCACCTGCGTGTCGGCGAACACGGAACAGTGCATGAAGAACAACGGGACCTGCGTGTGTAGAGAGGGCTGGGAGGGGTTGACGTGTGTTACGGATATCAACGAGTGCGCCGGGGCTTCAGCTGTGGACTGTGGAACCAATGGCGAGTGCAAGAACAACGATGGAGGCTATATCTGCGAGTGTAAAGCAGGATTCTACAGGAAGGATGGTGTCTGTGAAGGTACAACGACAGAAAATAAGTCTAACTTTTTACACATGAAAATCAATCTGTTATAAGGAGTGGCAATTTAAACTCAATCACTTTCAAATAATTCAGTTTCAAATCACTCAGTCTCAAACCATTGCGTTTTAAATCCACAAGTTTCAAATCAGTTTCAAATAATTCAGTTTCAAATAATTCAGTTTCAAATAATTCAGTTTCAAATCATTCAGTGTCAAATCAACCAGTTTCAAATCAATAAGTTTCAAAAGTGAATGGACCACTGACTCTGATTCGATGACTGTTCAACAACAAGAACCCGTGTCCTGTCCTACCGTGGGCACCCATTATTAGACGATTAGCAGTCTGGAATTGAGTCACATTAGCAATACTATTTCTTCCGTATGAATCTTATTGTTACAGGTTTTCGAGTTCGTATGTTGTCTCTATGAATATAACTTAGTATGCAACTTGAGCTTAAAGTAGGCGCCAAACCAACTGCATGACATGACTCTTCACAGCACCGTATATATGTTTGTTCCATTTTCTATGAACATTGGTAATAGAGTAAATACTGCCAAATTGGCACTACACAATTTCGCCTAGTTGTCTTTGAAATACATATGTTGACGTTCTAAGATCAAATTCAGGACCCAAATCCCAACTTATACATGGATTTTAAAAGGGGGGGGGGGGGTCAGGGCCCCCTGGACACCCCCCCCCCCCCCCCCCCCCCCCCGAATCCGCTAGTGAAATGGTGAAACTTAAGCCATATTTCTTGATAAATTTGACTTCCAAGAAACTTAAGTGAAAAACTAAGGTTTTTTTCAGACTTAAGTTTATTTTCAGACTTAAGTAGTTTGATAAATACCGCCCCAGGGCATAACATCTATAATTTATTTTTGTAACATTTACGTTTTATTCTTAAATCAATTTACTTTGACTTTCAGTTTGACAATAAAAACACATACATTATTTTAAATGATCCAAGTCCAAAACTTATATTACAGCTTGTGACAGCAACAGCTGGGGCATCAACTGCGTTAACACTTGCGAGTGCGGCATCAACGGGGTGGCATGTGCAGCGGACACAGGCGTGTGCACGTGTGCGGAAGGGTGGGAAGGGACGAAATGTACCACAGATATAAACGAGTGCACGGTCAATGTGACAATCTGTTCTGGTATTTCAAACTCCAAGTGTGAAAACAACGACGGTTCCTTCTCTTGTGTATGTGAGAGTGGATACCAGAAGGACCCCGACACGGGAGACTGCAATGGTAGGTTGTTTTGAAGTTTCAGTCAATATTGTTTTATTTAATTCGCTCTAGTTTGTATAACCTGCTGGCATAAATTTTCTTTATTAATGTTTAAACATCTTAATTTTTCTGAGAGGTTTATAAAAGTATTTCGTATGTACCTCGTTGCACATGTACATGTAAAATAGTATATACTTGAGAAAGATATTCAGTGGCATCAAACAGTAAAACATTCTATCATTATATGTTTGTTTAGCATCTGATAACATTATGGTAAATGTTGAGATTCGTTGATATCATACTCTTGAATCCGTGATATCATAGTAGCTCCGTTTGAATTCAAGCTGACAGAAATGATAACCTACTAAGAGAAAGTTAATTTATGGCTACCCTCCCATAACCATTACATGCTATTTCCCCTACACTACTGAGCACCGTGAATGTGAGAAATACGTGAATGTGAACTAATCAAGAAAAAGACGAAGCGCTCTGGCCAGATCAAGATGGTGTGTACTTTCCCAGTAGAACATCGACTGTACTCTAACTGCCCTAACTGTGTTGATGACGATGTGCACGTCTTACTATCTTGTCCCACATATCATAATCATCGAAAGGATATTTTAAAGGGGCTGTATATAGCACGTTTTTAAAAACAAATCCATTTACTATGATAGTTTATGCCATTTATACATCCTATTACACAAACCAATTATCCGTAGTGGTTATAACGGTCTTGCGTATAATGCAAAGATTGCATGGGGGCCATTTTAATGTGAGCACATTTTATTATTTCGAATGACAAAAACGATTCTCATGGCCTTACTGAACCATGAACACTCATTTTTAACGTGATTTTCCGAAAAGAGAATGGTGTTTTACTATTGGCAACATTATTTTTCAAATACCTTTCATCGACCTATTTGAGCTACTGCCCCTTTGAAATGTTGTCTTTAAATGCCCAACAATTATGATGTGTGTTCAATTTAAACTAAGAACATAAATTCCGTTGAATTCAGACGTGTTGGAATGCCAGAGTGACAGCTTGAACAACTGCACGCAGGAATGTGAGAACACGGTGGGAGCCTACCTGTGTTCCTGCAGTCCTGGCTACTCGGGAACCTGGAACGATTGTGACGGTAAGCACCTACCATAAGCAGATCATCTTTATTCTGAAGTAGTTTGCATACTGAACTCCTTCTTGTAGTAGGTACATCATTAAACATATATATATATATAAAGTTCCTGTGTGACGTCATATATTGCTGTTTACTGTGTCAGCATTATACGGCATGAAGTAGGTATTTAGGTAGGTAGAAGTAATTGTATTTTCTTTTATATATATATATAAATACAATTGTCGAAGAAATCTCGATGATTTAGTGATTATTCACAAGCATGCTTTCGACCATTATGGGTCTCATCATGGCTCCGTTCCATAACAGCGAGCGCTTAAATTGCTCATTGATCGCTCAATGTAGCGCTCAACTGGCGCTCAATCTCTCCTGAACGACACGGTGCAAATTCCTCGAAGTTTGCTCGCCTTGCTACGTAGCGCTACATTGAGCAATCGCGTTCAAGAGCGATTACTTTGAAACCTCTTTTGAACACGGCCCTGGTGAAATTGGCTTACGTATAATTATATATATGCGTGTTTACTTGTTGATCTACTGATATTACACCCAGGGGTGAGACAAACGATACCGTGCAAACTAAACACAAGATATTTCAATCCAGGAGCGATACATACGACTGTCATAGAGGTGCGTCACGACTCCGGTAGTCAACTAAACTAAATTTTATATTTCAAAACATTATCTTTCATATTACTGAGAAACACACGTTTTAATAAACCGTCGTTTTCGAATATCCTTAACTAGACGAAATAGGAGAGTATAAAAGGTCTTTTAAACTTCCTACAGTAATGCAGATTCCAAACGCAAGGCATAACTCTTGCCAGTCTGCATTCCTGGCTGATTTAAGCCTCGCGGTATTTCCCTAGCTTTGTTGTGTCTAGATAGTGAATCGCTGCACCAGAAATGCATAGTGGGCCTGGATTTCTAAGCACAGATTTCTTAAGGAAATACTGCAAGGCCTAAATCAGCCAGTAATTGAGACTGAGTTATGCCTTGCATTGGGAAGCTTACAGTAATGATGCCTCAACAAATGTAGATCTAAGAAGGTACATTAACAAAATTTCCGTAATTAATTAAATGTTACCTTGAATGCCAAACATAATCTCCAGAAAACCCCTTTTAAATAGCAATTTCAGTACTTCATGTGATTTTGCACAGATATAAAATACTTAGTATCATACTCTTATGAATGAAATGTTGTATATCCCTGACGAGATATATCCTCATCACAGACATTCAAATCGACTTTATATGTTCTCTGTTGAAAAGTCTGTATCGTTTTTTCTATCCCTCTGTGTATAAAAAACCCTGTAGCATTAAAGCGGCATTAGACAGTTGATCGATGTTAGCACATTGTTCAAGACAAATGTAGTTTAGGACAGTATTTGTATTTCAAGCTGTTTATGAACGTATTGGCATATTTGTTTTTATATTTAATAATTCATTGTATTTATTTAACCATATCCAACGTTTAATACTATTTAAGATATCAACGAATGTGAAGACGCAACAAAATGCGCCGGGGAAGCAAATACAACGTGTAAAAATAAACCAGGCACGTTCGACTGTGAATGTACCTCGGGTCTGGAGAAAAATGATACAAACAACATATGTCAAGGTAAAATTCTTCATTCTGATGTAAATTCAACTGAAGACCTAATGATCTCCAGATAACTGGTAAAATTTTGAAAAGGATACCGTTAAGAAATTTAACTATTGCATCTGTTAGTGATATTCCATCACAGTGCTGTCATACAGGGTTTCATGTATACATACATGTATATGTATGCATTTGTTTTTTGTAACCAACACCTTTTTGTGAAATATGTCATGAAAGTATTAGTGTATTGTTAACTCCTTATCTTCTCAGAATTCAACAATTTAATGTCTCTGTTCAAATTTATGTAGATACAAACATAAAGTTAACTTTAATTTGTACATAAGTTTTGCAAAACATAGCAGTAACCAAGTGTGCTGTATTAGACGGAATATACAACGACATGTGCTTGTAACAATTAAAACGGTGATACCAAAGGTGACGTCATATGCTTATTTAATATAACAATCTGAAAAAGTTTTCATTTTGAGAAAAGGTTGTGATGATCTTAGCTTAAGATACAATAATATCTCACTCAAAGATCACAATCAATGTAAATATTTTCTTACATTTACATGAATGGTTGTTAAATTCAAATCCACTGTTATGTGAAATTCTGTTTGCAATTTTTTAAATTAAATTATTAAATGTTCATTTGCAGATATCAATGAATGTGTGAGAACTCCGGACATATGTGACACTGTAGAGAACACGGACTGTGAGAATACCGAGGGGTCCCACAACTGTGTGTGTAAGAGTGGGTACAGAGCTCGTGAAAGTGACGACAAATGTGTTAGTAAGTAATTACTTATGAAACGTCCGCGTTGACATTGATAAGAACGGATAACCTTATAAAAGATCTAGCACTACACCAATAGTGTAAGCATTTCATTCCAATAAACATTGTTATATTAAATATTATATTCCCTTAAAAAAGGAACTTTAAACTGACTAAAAAGATTTGATATGCCTAATATAAAAACATTGTTTGGAGACAGGACAAAGAAATCATCATTCAAACCTCGCTTGAGAATCAAAGTACACAGTACTGAAAACCTCAGTCGCGTAGCACAGCCAGGTACATGTGCTATAAAAAGAGGTAATTTCACAGAGGTAGGGAAATTTCAGCCCGGCTTCCTTCAATTTGATCTGATCTGAAATACTGCGTAGCCCGGGGACCTGTGTGCTTGTTGACGTCACAGTCGTGTAGTGTACGTGGTCTCATAGGCGGCGCAGTCTGATGTATCGATCTTGTACTGCAGTTGTCGCCCTTGGTTTCCCTGACCTTGGTCTCTCAGGTGGTATGGTAATACCGGGTCCAACATATAGAGATTGTCTGTCGGGATACGCCAAAATGCCTGGTCTCATCATGCGGAGTCGCTTACATACATACATGATCGTGTGATGCACGTGTTGCAGCCCGTTAGTTTTGAGCTAATTCGTATTTTTTTTCGCCAAATACCACCAAAGAATACTTATTGTTAAGCATTGCTGAGTCGATGTTAGAAAGATGTTCACACGTTGCCGAGTCCGTTTTAGGCCAGGGGCCAAATCTCAGTGTGTGCAAATAATTTTCTACTAAAAGCCATTATAATTGATTACATACACACATGCTTTTGAATAGATATCAACGAATGCCTTGAAGATGCCACTCTGTGCTCCGATGAGGCGAACGCCGAGTGTAAGGACCTTGAAGGAAGGTACGAGTGTCGATGTGTTGCTGGATACGTCAGGAACAACGTCACAGACGTGTGTGAAGGTAAGTTGTTTTAAAAATCTAAAATTTTATAAGTGTAAGTGATGTTTAAAAATGTTTGTATAGAATGTATAGCATATATGTCTCTGAGGTTTCAGACCACTGGTACACGTATAATTCACGTTAATTTTAACAATGTGTGCACAATGTTAGCATGTTATGTGTATCCGTCGGTGATGCGTTGAGGTTACTTATACAGAAGAATCAAACCTAAAATATTTCTACCAGATAAAATCGATTTAAAATGTCTGTGATGTTGATATACCTATTTAAAATACACTGCCGGCCAAACGAAACGCCTACCAGATATCTTATCAGATTTCGTTAAAACTATAATGAACAGTTTAGCAATATTATAGCATTATGAAGTTGCACCATTTCTGCAATAATATATTTGATTTTCAGAGGTTTTCATGCCCCAAAAGAAGGGCGATTATTGAAATGAGGCAGAAATTGTCCAGTTTTCGATCAGTGCTTGATCAGAAAAACATTTGAAACATATTTTCATACAATCACGAGCAACAATAAAGTCACGCATTTAAAGTGGTGATGATGCTACATATGTACTTGGTTACGATGCGCAAATGAATTAACCGGAATAGCGGTTTTCATTGAGCGTGGTTTTCATGAATGTTATTGACTCGTATCACGTTTTTTTCACGATTTCTTTGGACTTTTATATCAATAATTGTTTCAGCATAACGTGGAGACCACCATTAATTATATTTCAGAAAGTATTCCATTTTTATTTTAAATGAAATCAAGTAGGCGTGTCTTTTGGCCGACAGTGTAGATTTCATTCATAAGAGTATAATTACTTACTATTTCATATCTGTTCGAACACGCATGGGTTACTGAAATTGCTATTTCAAGGGACATAATGTTTGATATTTAAGGTGAAATTTTATGAAATATGGAACTTATCATGTCAGTTTTGTCGGCATGATGTACCTTATTGGACCTCGTTGACACATCATTACTGCAGCAGGTCATGAAACAAGCCAAGGAGATTCGAAAACGATTTCTTAAGACGTGTGTTTCTGAGAAATATGAACAGATAATGTTTTGAAATTTCAAATATACTTTAGTTGGCTTCTGAAGAGTTTCAGTTCTTTATATCACTTGTGGATTGAAATGTCTCGTATGTTGTGGTATCCTTTCCTTTGCCTCGGGTGTATCTTCAGCAAATGAAAATAAACCGCTAATTGAATAATAAAGCAAAATGTGTTTGTGAAACATTGGTTCCCTCGGACTTTGACCAACGAAAAATTACTCCAGACTAACGGACAGTGGGACGGAAAGGGATAAAACAGCATGCCCTCGTACATATATACGTACGTGTATATGAGAAGCCAGGGTTTAAGCTAAACAATAGTGTTACTGCTGCACCAAAGAGAGAGACGAACCGACGAAGGGCAATATACCCTTGAAACTAGATTCCGGCAACTGGTTCAAAAGGAAGTCTCTCATACTTACGTAGGCCTATAACTGACTGTTTTATTATGTTCTACAGATATAGACGAGTGCTTGAATGCAACTGCGTGTGACGACCAGCCCAATACTGATTGTGATAATATACCTGGAAACTTCTCGTGTATTTGTAAGATAGGATTTACCAGAAACGAGACAACGAACCTTTGTGACGGTAAGTGAACTATGCACTGTGTATATCTTAATATGTACCGCTTTCAAGAATTGGCAGCTTTGACTTGTATTGACGATCTAAATCTCCCTCCTTGAAAAAATACAAGAAAACTAATATATAAATAATACACACATAAAAATAACTTTACATATTATTTTGTATCTCCAATCTTCTAAACGATTGTGTGTGTATGTACGAATGTTTCTGCTTTCTTAATGAGACATGTTGTCTTACGAACGCATTAAGATAACCATAAATGTTCATTTGTGTTGTGCATTGCCGTTTACATATTGGTTCCTTATCTTAAGTCAATTGTCTTTAAAGAAAGATAAAATTCACACATTTCCCGATATATTGTATTGCAGATGTAGATGATTGTCTAGGAAATCACGGTTGTGCTTTCTCCTGTGTGAACTTTGATAACGGGTCCTACACGTGTGTTTGTGGTGTAAACCAAGTGCTTAACCTGGACGGACGCTCATGCGATCGTGAGTATCAGACTTTAAAAAAATATCAAATAAAAAGGGGAATTTCGAATGACATTGATAAAGGAATTAAATGAATAAAAGATTATTCTAAAAATCAAAATGTGTATCATATGAAAATGATTATTTTAACAGTTTAGTGTTTTCATGAACACAATTGAAATTAAAGTTTCTTATTAGTACGTCATTAAATTGAAAAAGATATACGTTGTATACACTTATTATATCACCGACCAACGGCTCCCTGGTGAACGTCATCGAGGAGCTAAAATATACAGATCACGTGTCTAAACTTTTATATTTGTAGTGCACGATGGGCAAACAAGTTTTACATTACCATGTATTGTTTATGTTGTTTTACTTTTTTGTTATTGATGTCATATCTACAAGGATGTAATAAAAGATTTTATCCAACCTCATGTAAGAATGTCGATCCCTGATTGGTCCACGTCACCATTAACAATATCAATAAACACCGTCATACGGATTGATAAATCTTCCCGAGGGTGATAAATGTTTTATATCCCGCAACATCAATATCGCATGCATCCACGTCAATCATTCCATGTCACGTGACAAAAGTTTGTCGATCGATCAGCTGTTTTCTGTCAAATGTTTTCTTTTTTTTTAATGATATTTTGAGACATGCGGTAAGATAAATACGTTATAACATTCAGTTTGTCCGGGTGACATCGTAATTTATCAGACCCTTAAGCTTGTAAGTGTTTATCCAACTCGCCTACGGTTCGTTGGATAAACACTAACGCGGGTCTGATAAATTACGATGTCACCCTCCACTGAATGTTATTACTTATAATATCTTTTTCGTAAAATGTGTCATTTCATGATAAATGCGGTACATGCATCTGCATGTCCAACTGTTTGAGCTTCATTGCTTTTGTTTCAGCTACAACATCTATTCTGTCGGAGGTCCAACTGGCAAGGAATGTTACTGAAACTGATCTCAATCCAAGCACTACTGCATTTCAAAATCTTGTAGCTGAGATAACAAGAGCCGTGAGTATTATTGAATTTATTGAATTTATTGAATTTATTGAATTTATTGAATTTATTGAATTTATTTTAATAGTTTATTATTGGAAACATCATCAAATGAGTTTATTAAAGTGGTAGAATGTCATACCATTTCATATGATCCGTCTGTCCAACCGTCCGTAATTTTGTTTCTGCTGCTAAACAAAGAAAACGTTCATTATATCTTTCGAAAATAAAGAATGTGTATTACCCACTTACGTATGTGGTGCATTTTGAAATTATTCTATTAGAAAAATATGTTCCCTTTCCTTGAAAACAACTGGCATTTTGTAACTATGTGCTTTCTATTTTAAAAAATCTCTAAATTTCCAGTTTTGTTTTTATTCATGGAGACGGGTGAGCCAATAGTTGGATACTCTTTGTTTCCGTGAAAGAACATGACTTAAGTTTTTGAAAAAAATTTCCTTATTTAATTCAGATTTGATTAGAACTTGATTTGATTTTGTAATAATAAGAAGAGCCTCCTTCAAGAGTCAATACATATAGACCCATGGCAATATCTGACGTAAGTTTCTTCCTTATCGCAGCTCACTGAGTACTTCCGGGGGATATTTGGCGACGCCTTTGTTTCTCTCACAGTGTGGGGGCTCAGGTGAGTGGACACTTTACCTGTGCAGAATTATTTCATGTTATACTCATATTTAGACGATATAAAACTAAACTCCCTACACTTCCATGCAAAACGATATGGGTTTCAGAACATGAACTTCATGCACGATACAATTATATATATTAATTATATACATGTATATAAGTTCCCGACGAAAGAGGCTGCACATTAGCTTTATATTGATATTTCAGGTACACTAAGATAGCAGAATAACAATCAAGTCAAACTAGTGTCGTACAAAACAACGCTTGTGAGAGATAAAACCTGCTATATCCTTTTATAGATTGTACAATACCATAGGCTTACTGCCTGTTATTATTCCGCCTTGACGTTATCACCGTAATGACTCACTCCTATGACGTCAATAGCCTGGTGATATCACAATTTATTATATGACGAGCAGTGAAATACTGGGATTTATCAGTGAAATAAACTGTCTATCAAGCTACAGTGAAAATAACTTATATTTTCACTGCGAACGGTGACTGATATAATTTGACGTCATAAAACAATGGTCTCGCGCGGCGATTTGGCTTATGACGTCACAGTGTTACTGTGGTGACGGGCTGTTTCTTGCGGCCGCTTGGCGTGAAAACGACCCTTTTCGGACGTAATTACATGGATAATATCATATAATAAATAGATTATCCGTCAATTCTTGACAAATACCATGTTTATCTCATCTCGTGAGGTAGAAAAGTTATATATTTTCACTCGTGGCTGCGCCACTCGTGAAAATATAACCTTTCTACCTCACTCGATGAGATAAACATGGTATTAGTCAAGAAAAGACAGATATCCTCTATACCATGTCATTGCTGTACTGCAAAGCCAAAGATGTCTGTCATGCTCACAGAAAATTAATGAAGCACAATTTTGGATGATAATATTCAACAAAATCAGCTTTGTTTTCGTGTTGATATACAATGAACCCGCCATTGTAGATAGTTCACTATCTTTGATTGTCGGATATGGTAAACTGTTATCGATTTGTGTATATATTTGAATTCTTGAGATATTCTGCGTTCTCTGCTTGTCTTCTGATCAGTCGGACTTTAAACGGTCGCCTCGTTATACACTATGGGATACTTAATGAAATAAAATATCATAATTGCTTTGGACATTCTTCACTGAATCCGATTTCAAATATTTTACAGATAAGGATTTATGATTGCTGTAGCACCTGTTGAAAATAATTCTAATTATCAAATCAAAATTTATATAATCATATCTCCTGTTGTCTGACTGTAATGTGTTACGATGTCCACTAATGTGCAGGACAGGCAGTGTAATAGCTAACTACAGCACCGAGATCAACAACAACCTGAGGCCCAACGCAGAAGGACAGTTCCTGAAGGCAGCAGCTGACTTGGTGGGCACAAAGCTGATCATCGAGGGAACTCCTATTGATGTCGGGGACGCACTGGTGGGCGGCAAGAGCAGTGAGTTGATTGAATGGAATGGAAAATGGTACCATTCTCAAAGTAATTTTAGTATTAATCATCTTCTATCGAAACTAAAAAAACCTTTAAAAGCTGGACTGGACAATTGGTATTGTTAGGTGTAGATTTGATGTATCTATGTATTATGTCCTATGTCCTATGTCCTATGTCCTTATAGTGAACTGAACTATTGGGTGCCACCTACAACCAGCCTGTGTCACACACGCCAGCTGGTGGTGGTATTAAATAAACCCCCGAATTCACTTTACCCCGCCTGTCCCCACTGCCCCGATCTCTCCTAAGTTCATTTCCCTTCATACGGTCTCCATTCTATATTACAGTTGCACAAGGCAACCTGTGCGAATCATTCAAGGATGTAGTTGACTGTGGCCCCAACGGAGTGTGCGAGGTGAAGGACTCTGTGCCAGCCTGCAAGTAAGTGTTGCATTGATAAAGAGACGTTTTATGACCTTTCAAACACTACCAACCCAAATCTGCCTTTTTATCTGTTATAAATCAGCGTTCATTAATGAGTCATTTTCAAGGGGGTTAGAATCATTGTTTCGACAACATAATTGACTTGACTAGAGAAACTCTAAATTGCTTTACTGAATTCTGTTATGAAAAAGCCAAAAATTTAACTTTAAGAAAATAGTGCCCCAAAACATCAAAACTCTTATAAATAAATGTTTTATGTATTACGTTCGCTTCATCCTTTCGGATTGGTGAAATGCTTTTAGTTGGCAAGTGAGAAACTATTTTAGAAATTTAAGAGAAAAGAAAGTATGTACATTCAGGACCGTACATTCATCCCGTTCTTCCTATCTATTGCACAAACTCCCTGAAACAGTTGATGACAATCATCTTCGTTACTTTAGACTTCTCTGCACCCGTTGATTTACGGGTTTATCATATCGCGTCAATGTTAGAAGAGTTTTTTATTATATAAAGTACGAAGCTTTCATCTTGTTTATTGTCTGTAAACAAAATAATGAAGACGATTCAAAAGTATCAACACCATCTCTGTTTTCCTTCCAGAACCATTGGTGATACCAGTAAGTATAACAACAGTCTTGTTAAAGGACTAATAGAGTTGCATAGTATAAGAGAAATATGTGACCAATTCAATTCAGATTTGTTTTGTACATCACATTGAGTAAACCGTTAACTTTTAAATATAGTTTCTTGTTTGCTTTTCCATTAAATCGCCACTTCATTTGCTCGTCTGCCTGATCAGTGTCACAATAGAAGAAATTGACATGATATATTGTTTGGGCGCAATTGGCGCTAAACATTTACTTATTTACCTACTCACTTTCTCCTTACAGATGATTATAGTGTGGTCATCGGATTAGCTATCGGTATTCCAATATTTGTGATTGCCTTGGCGACCGTCATCGCTGTCATCATTCTGAAAAGCAGACAGAGCTCAAAGTACAGCTCCGACGACGAAGGGTAAGCAGATAACATGCAACTTTGCTTTACACCATCTAGGTTTAGGTCAAGCTCAAATTGACATAATATTTTCACACTTGGGGTTCATTTGAAACAACCATTTGTCGAAAAAACAATTTGACATGCAGAAATTTTTATTTGTTTCACTCAATCATGTTTAACCAGTTTTTAAAAATTTGATCACTGAAAAGACGACGACCAAGTTTCCATTATATACTTAACTCAGTCGACTAACATATTTTATAACGTACAACTAAAAGCTATTAACATAACTTGATTGATTATATCACGTAAAACTAGTATTGTTTAAGAAGTGGTATTCACAACCTCATATTTTATTTTCAGCCTTGCCTCACGTCCATTCGCTAGTCAGATCGCGACCCGCGGCTTCTACAACCGGAACCGTGGCATGTACTCACCCGACACCCTCTCTGTGGCCTCCTCCGACAGCGACCGACGGAAGCGCAATGGCCGCAGCGGCTTCCGGGACAGTGCCTGGTACTCTCAGTCCGGTGAACAGCAGGAGCCGAAAGGTACATGCCGTTGTATCATGATAGCTACCCTTTCCATCTTGTAGTACGCAGATGTCTCTGTACTGGACAAAAGAGAGGATACCAACCAAAACTCAAGATACTCTATACGATTAAAACAAAATTACATGTACGGGTTGCCGTAGTATTAAAAGGAGGGTTCTATCGGGGTATTTTTTGTGGAAACGAAATTCGAGAGGATATTCCCGTTTACACATGTAAGCTATTAAAACACAGTAAAATTGAAAGATATTGATGAAGTTAATACTTTGATGACATTACATTATACAACTTGATAAAGACAAGCGTACATTTGTTGAAAAATATAAATAATAAGAATTGAAGCCATTCATCGGCGCTGCGAGTTGGGAAAATATCGCTACAGCCTAACAGCATATTTTTATTAGTTTTATGATATGTCATGTGTTACTGTGTGACAATTCTATCAGTGTATAGGTTTTATTTTCACCAAAAAAATTAAAATTGGGTTAATATAGCATGTTTTCATATCACGAAATGTCAAAAGTCCAATATGGCGGATGCTGACGATATGTCGGTGATAGAACTTTCCCTTTAAGTACATGTGACGTAATTCCCATTGACTTACGTGTTATTTACACGTGTTGGTATTATTTATTTCATAAAAAAATTAAGCACAGTTTGTCCTCGAGGTCTGTCCTCGGCCAAAGGCCACGGACTTGGCCTCTCGGAAAAAACTGTGCTGGTAGTTCCCGATACGACTCGGAAACTATGGTAGTAACAATTACTTGTATTGTAGGTAACAAAATGTATCAGGATAGTTATTTATGCAAACTTGAAGGGTTTTAACACGAATTATTGAGATACTTATAGAATACCAACGCTGAGAAATGATGGCAATTTTACGATTCCAAATTTCAACAATGCCACGTTATAAATGGGAATGATAACGTAAAACAACCCCAGTGACCCGTAACTGATCTCTCACGAGAACATCTATTATTTTGCAGCTTATGACAATGCCAACTTTTCGTGGGACTTTTTGTACAGGATAATGCCTCCTAACGAAACCGTGAGTATTATGTCTGTAAAATGTGTAAAATGTGTATGAAATATGATCCGTCCGACAGCAAGAGCCGGCGCGCCGGGTTACTTTTAGGGTTGGTAAGGGTTATAGCCTAGGGTTTGTAATTGGTTGTAGATTGTGTTGAATTTTGCCATGACATTTACAAACCACAAACTTTCAGGCAGGTAGTTTCTCCAGTGTATTTCATATAGTTTAAATCCAATTAATAGTGTAATGTCAATCAAATCTTGTACTACTTTATACATTACTGCATGTTTTAACAGATACATCAATGTTCGGGTTTCACATTCCATCGCTGCTAAACTCTTGACTTCAAGGAATGGATGTCCAATGTTTTGTACCATAGCTCACAACTTAAGTCAGTGATCATTACACTGCATCACATTAGATCATATTATTATTACATAATTTAGTGTCTCAATTAGACCCTATTCTTATTACATTGTATTTCAAATAGACCATATTATTATTACATTGTATCTCATTTAGACCATATTATTATTAGATTGTATCTCATTTAGACCATATTATTTTAACATAGTATCTCAATTAGATCTTATTCTTATACCATTGTATTTCAAGTAGAACCTATTCTTATTACATTGTATTTCATTTAGACCATATTTTTTACAGTGTATCTCATTTAGACCATATTTTTATTATTACATAGTATCTCAATTAGGCCATATTCTTATTACATTGTATTTCAAGTAGACCCTGTTCTTATTACAATGTATTTCATTTAGACCATATAGTTTTACAGTGTATCTCATCTAGACTATTACATAGTATCTCATTTAGACCATATTATTATTACAGTTCGAGATCAGAAGACCACAAGTCGATCCGTCTGAGTCGCCGCTCAGGGTAATTATTGCTATGTTTGATTACATTCGTTTAATCAAAACAACCTTTCACACATATAATTTTAAAGTAACAGAATTATGATACCTAGTTGATAAATAAATTTTCAAATCCTGTTTTGAACTTCATTGGAAATAAACAGCATAAGCACATCAATGAATATGCATAGTTTATCATGTTAATGTTTTTTTATGACTTTTCTAAATAAAACCTGACATTCTTTGTAATTGGCGTTTTTTTACTTTTTATAATTTATCGTCCTTTTTAACAGTCTACTGGCAGGAAGAATATCTACTCCAACGCATAAGCGACATCAGAGGGGACGTCTTCACCTGGGAAGAGCCTGCGAATTATACCATGCATGGATGCGCCTCAAGAATAGAGTAAAACTAATGTGCTAACCCCATCATATTGTGTCTGCATGAGACACATTTAGAAGAATTTGATTAATGATATGAAATTGTTGTCACGATTGGGTAAAGCTATGATTGGATGAACATGCTAAGGTCGTCGTATTGGGGCTAAGATGGTCTTAGTTCAGTGCGAAAGAGGGGGAAAAGGTTAACTTAGCAAGTGTTGTCTTGTGAAAGGAGCTCCCGGCCCATGGTTCGAGGGAGGTTGCTCGCTCTTTTAAGGCACTGTCGCACGTTTTTTGCTCATTATTTTTTCTCAAATTTGTCGTTTATTAAGTTTATACAATATATATTGTTACGCCAGTGGGTAAACTATCTAATTACCCGATATAAATTTGCGTTGATCTGATTTCATTCATAATATCATCTATATTTGTTCATGTATATTATTTAATGCAATGTTCATAATTAATCAGCACTGATGTTATTGTCCTTTATAAGTTAATTGTATGTTCTAAAACTGAATTTATGTTTGAACAATGTTTGATCTTACGAACATGTACACTGGATTAAACGTTCTACTTAACGTGAATCCATAGATTGTACAATTACATATTTGGTGAGATTGTTAAATATAAATTGTTATATATATACTCCACTGAACATGACATTTTACATTTATTAGGAAACATAATAGATAATTCACAAATAGTTGAAAATAACGCAAACATGTCACCTACCTCATTTCAGATAATCAGTAAATGAAGAGATGCAATATATTCATTTTGTGGTATAATCTTAGATTTTTAATATTCTCCTGTTTTTTCATCTGATCATCTTTAATTGTCAAATAGTTGAAACTCCTATCACATTTCTGCAACAGTTAACAGCTGTTTGATTTGCAAATTGCAATGTTTCATGCTTTAGTGAAATTCGACGTTGTCTAATGTTCTACGAGCCCCTAAACTTTCTCTTGATTCATGGATACAGCTACATGTGTATATTGTAAAACTTTGTGTCACTTGTCATGGGAATTCATTGTGAAATGTTCATGTGTTACTTGGATAACATATTACTTTGTGAATGCAATTGATGAACCAAAGACACTGTTGTTGAACAACTTTAAATAGATAGATAACGTTAGACAACTAGTTGACTCGGGAGTGGGCGATGTCGGGTTGGTTCTGGCATTGCTTGTATACAGCTGTAGGACATGGAGGTGTTGGACGGTGATGACGGTGATGATGACGGTGATGATGACGGTGATGATGACGGTGATGATGACGGTGATGATGACGGTGATGATGACGGTGATGATGAACGGGTAGTATTTGACACATTCATGGTGACATGCAGACACTACGATCCACATTGATGTGAAATACAAAAAAAGCATATTAATTACATTAAAAGTTAAGTATCATTTCTTGTGCGGGTGTGTAAACACATTTTAATTTATAAACGAGTATTTTACACGGTTATTCCATTTCGATAGATCAAGGGTTTACAGTAACGATATAATCAGTGATAGAGTATGGTATAGTAAATGGTTTAAACTAAACGTGTTTCCTCCAGGGCCCACACGTTTTATCCAGGGCCGGTTCACGGGTTAAATCTATCACAGAACACCCTTTTTAGCCCGGGTGTGTACTTGTATATTCTAAGTTGGGTTGTATGTGAATGAATACGGTGAATAAAACGGTAGTGAAACCTACATATGTAGGTACTTGGTGTGACCAATCTAACAGAGAAATCCATAATAAATGTATGTAAATAAATCCACATATGCACGATAAACACAATCCATTATTTTCAACATGTTCATTTTTAACAGATAAGATTGGATTATATATTATGTATGTAAAAAAAAATATATTTTATTAGCACACGTAATGCTTTCAACTTAACTGAGTGTTATTTAGGTAATGTGTAACTGATATCAAACTCGATATTAAATATAAAATATTGGACAATGACCTGCCTAAGTGTTTTTTCCTATCTTAAGAATCACCTTTTAATTAAATGTTTGTTTAATCACGACTTTTCTTCCAATTGTCATATTAATGTAATTAGTCGACAGACATTGCTTGGATTGATTCAGTGTTGATGTTACGCTGTATAAATATAGCTCACCTATATGAGAATGGTCCCTCATTGTAAATAGATCCTACTTGTAAAATAATCACAATCGATATTATGTTATATTTGTTGTTATAAATGGAACATATATTTTCGTATACACAATTACAGAAATAAACAATATGTACAACTGTATCTGTGTTATGTATCTATGAAAGTGATATTTCCTAATGGTAATCGTGTTCCAGTGAGTAGGCCGTATTCCCTGATTTCAATCTTTGAAGGGCATTTGGACGTGCATCCTCTTTCCAGTGATCGGGAGGGCGGGATAGCGCAGTGGATCCGGTCTGGGGTTCGAATCCCGCCAGGGGAACGGCAACTTTGTCTACAGTAGCGAACTGGGTTCCGTTCAATGACAGCGAGCGCTTATAATCGCTCATTGATTGCTCAATATAGCGCTCAATTGTAGCGCCCAAGTAGCGCTCATGCAGTAAAGTTTGGGTGCAATGCTACACTGAATTTCAGCGTAGTACCACCCATGGTTCGCTAGTTCCAGCCAATGCTCGCAGGTTTCACCGCAATGCATAGCCACATGGCGTTGCGGGCTTTCTCTCTGCCATAATACTAGCAACCGCGACTCTTGAAAGCGACGTTAAACTCCGACTCACCTCACCTCATGTGATCGGAAATCTGAAGGGAGTAACATGTGTAGGAAGAGTATGTTAGACGTGAAATACATAAGAAAACCAAGATCCCTAGACAACAACGTCGTTATTATAACATATACACGACGTTTCTTGAAAATATGAATGTTCATGATTTTGTGAAATGAGAGAAACATAGCCTCTCCTCGTGTATTCCCTCCAGCATAGCACTCCTTGCCAAGGTCTTCAACCTAACAATTAGCTGAAGGAGAACAAGTTTTATCGATCTACAACTTCTTTATTGCAAGAGTGCGATAAAGAAGTTGTAAATCCGTAAAACTTGTTCTCCTTCATCTAACCAACTTCTAAATGCCATTGAAAGAAGACTAACGATTAGCTACTGACTTCTTCAATGACGGCCTGAATGCGAATTAATAATGAACTAACGGGATACTGTCGAGTGCATACTAAACACTCTTACAAATATATGGATGTGTGTTTCATTTATATTTAAGAGCTGTAGAGGTGGAAACCAAGTCTATGAATCTAACACTTGAATATATACAGCTCTAAATGTCGCATTCATAACTGACTATCTGTATATCATTGTTGTCCTTTATATTATTCTAAATGTGCAAACTACGAAATTCTGAAATTTGCAAACTCTTTTTAGGAATTCTCAGGCAAATACAGCTGCATCAAGAGAGTCTGTCGTGTATGTTAGTGCAAATACCATGTAGTTGGTTTTTATTGTAACGTCAATATATAATTACATTAAGTACAATGACAATGAATCATATATCATATCATGTGGCAGATATATATCAAACGTATCCTGTGATCGTCACGACAGTGGTGCATGTTTTCGAAATTTGGAATAATGAAAGGCAGAAGGGGTAACATTTTGAAATTCAGTGTTTGTTATAAAAGTTCTCAAATCGATTTAATTTGAACAAATCTATCACAACTATACATTTTAATGAGTATAATAGGAGGAATGTATGCATGGTACATCTTTGACCGAGTTCATCACGTACTGGATATTTTTCAGAAGAAAATAAAAACTGTATCTTAGAAAAGTTGACCCCTGGTCACTTCAAGGAGCTACGAAAACTGTAACTGTTTACTATAAGGTATACGATAAGAGTTTATCGAGGAACGCTCACCTGTCGTCTTATTTAAAGAAAATTCAAAATGATCGGACTAGTTTTCGCGTTGATACGATGCTGCAACGATTCAATGGTTTTATAAAGGAAATAAACAAGAAACAACCACTTCGTATAAATACCTTGATGTGCATTTTACCAACCATCTTTCATGGTCAGTCCATGAATCACAGGCATCTATTAAAAGCAAAGAAAATATTAATAGGTATAATAAAATATAAACATATATTAGGTGACTTGTCCTTTTTTAATATACATGTATTTGACACCAAAATTAACCCACTGTTGTTATATGGTGCGGAAGTATGGGGTTTTAAATCATTTGATGTTATCGAAAAAGTTCATTTGTATGAATGTAAAAAAATCCTGGGTGTAAAAACAGCCACTTCTTATTGTATGGTTTATTGAGAATGTGGGAGATACCCATTGTACATAGAGTCAAAATAATACTGGTTAAGGTTATTAAAAATGCCTTCATATAGAATACCAACAACATGTTATGATATGGTGTTACTTTAAGATAGCCACGGTAAAACTAACTGAGTAACACACACGGAATATTTGATAGCATATATCGGCTTCGGTAAGGTGGTAGGTGGTGGCAAAGTGGGAAGTCTCCAACAATTTTGCAGAAATATATCTTTAAGTCATGGTTTTAGTAAGAAGACAAAATGAAAGTGGGATTCTACAAATTGATCATGCCAGGGGAGACTTCCCACTTTGCCACCACCTACCACCTTCCTATTGTTCTCGGTAGGAAAACTGGTCATGCGTGCTAATTAGTAAGACAATAGAGGATGCTGGGGTCATCTCAAACAGTTACAATCCCCCTCAGTATCATTATATATTATATATATTGGTTAAATTGGTTAAATTGGTTAACTAGCCTCTCATTGTCTAACAAATGTGTCTACTACAAAATGTTAAAAGATTCAATTTATGCAGAACATTACCTTTCGATCTTGACAATAGCAATCTTCTTTGGCAAGACTACGCTGCTCTTCGCATGAGTTATATACTAGCATTGAAAGTGGAAGATATACAGAAAATAGAATATGTCCTCCTACGCAAGGCTTATTTAGCAAGTTGGAGACTGTCGCGAGTTATCCCTTGCGTAGGAAGATGATGCCAACTGGTTTCGGAGATAAAGTCATCGAACAGTTTTAAGAACCAAATGAACAGACTTTGATCCCCTAGGTGCATGGAACCTGCCCAAAACATTGCAGTTTTGATGCGCTAATAACTGTCAAGTTCCCTAAAAGGACAGCAATAAAGTATCTACATTAGTTGAAACTAACTGGGAGACAAAAGCATAGTACAGAAAGCGCTTGCGATATTGTGATTATACGAGTGCTTCACAACTGCACCACATCGCCAACCCAAAGTTATAATAACTACCGTAAATGCTTGAATAATCGTCCGGCGATTATTAATTTCAATTATTCGGGGATTATTCAAGGCAGGGGATTATTCGAAGACATACTGTGATATTTTAATAAAATCATCAAAAAAACATCATTGCAGTATGTTTTAAATTATGAATATTGTAAAAAAAAAAGTGCATATGATGAGGTTACCTACTTCGCATAAATATGTTTACGCCAGAACTATTTTTGAAAAGGAGATAGCCATTAGTTTTTTTTTTACATTTGTTTAATTTAACCCGACGATTATTTATTTCAAAGAGGGATTAGACCCGATTGTTCAAGGATTAACGGTACCTTCATACTCGAGGTATTTACCAGAATTCTGACCACATGTACCGTTAATCATTGAATAATCGCCTGCCTTGAATAATCGCCGGGTTAAATTTAGCAAATGTAAACAAACTAATGTGGCTATCTCATTTTCAAAAGTAATTCCGGCTAAGCATACATGTATACGAAGTTAACCTCATGACATGCATTTCGTCTACAATATTCATAATTTAAAACATACTGCAACGATGTTTTTGTTATAAATAAATTATTTTAAAAAGTTTACATATACTATGGCATCGAAAAAAATAATTGCCTGCCCCGAATAACCGCCATTTGAAATTAATAATCGCTGGGCGATTAATCAAGGATTTTACTGATTAGGCCTAAAACAAAAATTAAATTGTTTCTGGTCTTTACAGGCTCACAAAAATGATGCGATGACGCGATTTTAAAAAATGTATTTATGACATTATTTTTCCTAATGAAGAGATAAATTCCATTTTAAACAAACTTCTCAACATTTAAAAAACAAAATAAACAGAATTATTTATATAAATAAACAACAAACTCTCTTAAATATGTGTTACTATTCCAAATGGCCAATAATCTCACCCCAAAACTCCATCTCAGCAGAAACGATTGACCTTTTCTATATCCAATGTTTTTGGAGGCTAAAAAATTAGTGTTATCTGCCCCTTTCTTTTGTTAAAACCTAGGGAAAAAAACCCGGGAGCGTGGGATTGAAACTGATGCGGGCGGAAACCAGAAAAATTCTTTTTTTCGGCCTTATATTGGCAAGCTTCTTTTTTGTTCACAGGGAGATGGAGTAACATAGTTGATTCGTATATATTCTCACTATTGTACGCTCGTTTATAAATCATGAAATAGCATCTGGAGAGAATAAAGAAATGCGGAATTAACCAATTAAATTTTAAATGGCTGTAGTCGAGCAATGCAATGCCAGTGGAATGACTACCGGTATATTAATAATATCTGCCTCGCTGCAATTCAGTCATGTCTATCCACAAGTGTTACGTGTAATTTCTTCGAGAGCATCCGGGTTCTATTACCTCTTTCGGACACATTTGTCTTTTGCGCACTGATCAAATCTATGATTAACTCATCTGGTCTGAAAGGTAATCTTCACATTTTCTCAAAACCGCTAAACTTTTGTTGGGAGGTACCTTGCAACTCCGGGTCAAAGTGTGTACATTTGGTACTGCTTCATAAAACATGTAGTGGATTACCAGTTTTACCACTACCAGTGGCAGTGTTCCCGTTAACCAACAAGGACTTGTGATAGACGGTAAATTTAGAGGACAGGTAAAATTAACTACTGCAACCTCACTAACCGGATGTTTGTAATTAAGATGTACTAGAAATTAATCCATTTTAGATACAGATTTACAGAATACAATTAAAAATAGAGACATGGGTTCTGTAGCTCGTTAGGAATTGTTTTATTATCTAAGTTATCTCAAATGATACATTGTTAACAAGCAAAGAATAGCGAGTGAGTGAGTTAGGGTTTAAAGCCGCTTTCAAGAATATTTCACTTATATCGCGGCTGCTAGTATTATGGCAGGGAGAAAGCCCGCAACGCCATGTGGCTATGCACTGCGGTGAAACCTGCGAGCAGCGGCTGGAAATAGCAACCATGGGTGGTACTACCCTGAAATTCAGTGTAGCATTGCACCCAAACCTTACTGCGTGTAGAACTGTTCTCTACTGCAGACAAAGTTGCCGTGCCCCTGGCGGGATTCGAACCCCGGACCTCTTGATCCGAAGCCGAACGAGCTAACCACTGCGCTATCCCGCCCCCATCAAAGAATAGGTTTTTAGATTGTAACCCCCATGATTCACAGGATCACCAAATCTACACTTAAGAATTCCTATTGGCCATGGAGTCTGAACACATATTTAAGCTTTCTAGAGCATTATGTACTGCAGAAGATGAAAATAGGTTTTTACGGATGTGACCCTATTTGGGGTCATGAAATCTACAATTTAGAATCCCCATTGGCCAAGAAGTCTGCACAGAACTTTTCAGCTCTCAAGAGTCATTGGTTCTGGAGAAGTCAAAAAAACGAAAAGTTTATGGATGGACGGACCATGCCATATCCCGTCGGGCCTTTCCGGCCTGATGAGCTAAAAAAGTGTTCACTTGGTGCAACGGATGTCGTGTCACTTGACTACTGCAGACATAGTTGATTTCTACCAAAGGGGCTTGTATTGTCGAAAAACTAGCGACTAATGAGCATATGAAGTTGATGATCCACCAATACACTTTTTTTAAAAATAATATAAGGGACTGGGTCTTTGACTTCATATACTTTGTAGTTGCTATTTTTTTCGACACTAACTTTATAATGATCACTCAGACTGCTATTCCGTTCTGGCAAAAATAAGTAATAAAACATTTTTGAAAGACTTTATTATACAATTTTCTTTACATAAAAAATTATGTATACAGAACACAGATGATGCACTCAGCATTACATCAAACAATGTGGCAGAAATTAATATTAATATATTAAAGGAAAATGTATGCAATTATCCTAAGCTGTGCCACTGTCAATTGGATGGTGGGGGAGGTGGGGGTTGGGGTGGTTCTTCAGGGGGAGGTGGAGGAGGAGGGGGTGCACGGGGGAGAGGGGGGTTCGTCTGGTAGGCCTGCATACCCATGAAGTTAAACTGCCCCCCTCCCTGTTGCTGCATCTGCATCTGATGGATCTGAGACTTGGTGTGACCTATCAACTGCTGCATGTTGGACTGGAGCTGTTGTAGACCCTCCTTGGTGGAAAGGGAGCCCACTCCGCTCCCGTTTGTCTCCAGACCATGCATGGCCCCGCCCCCATCTCCCATGTTAAACATTTCCGGGAAGAAGTTGGAGTAAGAGTTATTGAAGTTTGAGCTCATGTTAGGTTGCTGGTGGTAACTGCCAAAGCCAGCTGTTGACACATTTGGGTTGCCCCTTTGACCACCAGCAGTTTGAGACAACATCATAGCACCCGTATCAAAAATATTCGCATCGAAGTTCTGGTGAACAGGGGGCGGGGAGAAGATGCTTCCCGAAGCCCCTCTCTCCACCCCTGGGAAGGTCAGGTTCGCTTGCTGCCCTGACCTGGAATGGTGCTCTGCACCTTTGTGATGGGAATTTGAATGTCTACTATTAGAACGCCCTGCATCATGCACACCGTTGCCGTCCACCCCGGCCGAGGGAGCCCTCGAGGAATGGCTGTGTTTACTGGATGGCATATTGTGCATTTCTGTAGGATTGGTCCCGCTGGTGTGTGAACTGTAACTATCACTCCGTCTGTGCTTAGACGGTCTCTCTCCATGACTTGAACTCTGGCCCATTTTTAATGAAAGCTTCATCTTTAAGGGCTCCACAGATTTGTCATGAGACTTTGAAGGGCTGGATTCACTGTTTAAAGTTTTGATTTTCAGTTTGAGAGGGGAATCAGAAGGTTTAACTCGGTGAGTGCCAGACTCTTTCTTTATATGGACTTTGAGACTTTCTTCCCGTTCCTTCTTTCGATGCCCCTCCTCGGCATGAGAGCGTTTCTCGTCTCTCCTGCCTTTCTTCTCGTCCCCTGAGCTCGACGAGCCATGTTGGTGCCGGTGCTTTCTGTGGGACTCTGCACTGGGCGTGCTGTGATGTGACTTCCGATCCGTATCAGGTGGTGGCACTGCGGAAGCCACCGGGTGCCCAGCAGCCGCAGCTTGCTTCTCCTTGTGTTCTCGATAACTCTTATAGTCTTTGAAGGACATTGCTTTCTGCTGTGGTTCAGCAGGCTTTTTCTCACCATCAACAGAATCAGATGATAGCGACATGCTAGAATGCCCAATTGATTTATTAGAAGTCGTATCTGAAACAGATTTTCTCACAGGTGTTGGCACAGATTGTGTATTGGTAGGTTTGAAAGGATTTTCCTCATGAGACGACATCTTGGACATTTCACTTATGGACACAGCAGCAGGATCAGATCTATGACCTTTACTGGTAGTTTCACTCTTTCTGTCTGCCTTGGACGAGGAGGAGGACTCGCCGCCATGTCGTTCATGACTTCCAGACTGACCCTGGTGTCCAGACAAGCTGCTGCTGCTGCTCTCTCCCTTGTGCCTCTTCTCCGGAGGTCCTTCGTCCTCTCCTCGACCCCCACTCTGTGCAAAGAAACAATGTATGTAAGCGTTGCCTCATTTACATTGTTGCAGGTCCAATAGGTAAGGGATTACAAATTTTGCACAATTTAGTTACGTAATTGATTGGTCTATTTTAATGGTATAATTATACATTTTTAAAAATGTTTCTAAAATGTTTTCAGCCCTGCATGTTGATTGTAAAGGAAAGAAAGGGCAGATTAAAAGAAATTAGTTTATTTCCAAAATAAAAGCTTTTAAATAGGACTGAAGTCATTTTACTAATTACATTTACTAATTATTTACAAATATTCATTAACATTTATTTGACAGTGAAAAAAAAAAAAACACACATACAATATGACTTGCCTTCCATGTCAATATTTTCTTTTTAAGTCTTAGTGGGCAAGACTCCAAAATATCCAGGAATTCTTGGGTAAGACCTGGAAAGAAAACATTTCTTTGTAAATGCAACAAAACACACTAACTCAAACAAGCCTCAACTCATTAATAAAATAAGAAACCAGCACACTGAATTAAATCAGTGATATTCTTTACGACAACTGAGGCAAGGTGATCTGGGGAGTATATCACTTTTATCAAGGCGACTAGTACTATTACAGGGAGAAAGCCAGCAACACTATTTTTGGCTAGGCATTGCAGTGAAAACTGTGAGCATCACTGGAATTAGCAAATCATGGGGGGTACTGCGCTGAAATTCAGTGCACCCAAACCTGACTGCATGTAGAACAGTTCTCTACAGCAGATAAGTTGCCCTGGCGGGATTCGAACCCCCAACCTCTTGATCCAAAGCCGAATGGCGAACCACTGCGCAACTCTCCCCTTCATAGTAAAGAGTGAGTGAGTGAGTGAGTTATTGTTTAACGCCGCTTCGGCAGTATTGCAGCCATTAGCGGCGATCATCGTAAAGAAGCAATTGTCACAAACGTGACCATGTCCCCCTGCCGCACTTAAGATGTGAGCTAAAAGGATGGACACACAGCTAATGTCAAGGTCACCCAAATTGACTGCTGTCTGCGTATTTTGAAAATGAAGACTGGTACCGAATTTGAAGACTCTAGGTGCATCGGTTCATGAGATATCGCGCTAACAAGATTTTATCCCCAAAAATTTCAAAGTCTTCTAATGACCTTGAAAATAAGGTCATGGTCACCAAAATCAACTGGTGTCTGTGTATACCCCTAATGAAGACTGGTACCAAATTTGAAGACTCTAGGTGCAGCGGTTCATGAGTTATCGTGCTAACAAGAAACGGGATGGACGTACGTACAGAGCTGAATACTATATCCTCTGCTTCGCGGCGGTGGGGGACAGTGAAATTTAATTCAAGTTGTAAATATGATTACCTGCAAGTAATTCTGGTGTGACTGTTTTGTCTACATAGGAATACCACTGTTTGCCTTCATGGGAAAGTGCAATCTGAAAACAAAACATTTTATTTTATTTTTTTAAATATCTATTTACAAAAATCCTTTTTAGAGCATCCAAGAATGACAATGAAACATCCTCTTTGAAAACTTTTAACATAACAATTACCATGTTACTTAAGTAACACCTTAAATGTGACTTGAAGGATTCTTCAATGCTCTTAGGATAGTGAATGTGTATACCAGGTTAATCCAAAATCAAATGTTGAAGTGAATTGAGGTTTTGTGTGACTAATTTAAATCATAGCAGCTATCAATGAGCAGTAATAGCCTGCAATATCATTGTTGCAACAGATAGTTGGAAAACCAGCAAGAACAAACAAGAACAGGAGAACCATCAGTTCAACTATACTGAGTTTCCTAGAGGCATTACATCTAACCTTACAGCATGTATTACAGAGTCCTCAGCAGGCCAAGTCACCATGTGCACCACCGCACATACTTGACATTGGAATGTGAATACTAACCTCATATTCTGACCACTTGCTGGCGAGGTGGATGCAGACACAGGCTACAATAGTTGGCTTGTACTGAAGACACATGGCCGTCAAGTGAAGACTGCAAGGGAAGCAACTCTGTCAGTAATGTGGCAACGGTAGAAGGAAAATTGTTTTAAGAAAAGAGAAAATGATTATTACTGCCTCTCTATGGTATACTGCTGCTGAAATTAAATTATCTCATCAATTTAACACTTAAACAAAAAAAGAAACTTTAAAATGATACATTTCTCTAATTGGACTAGAATTCATCACTTACATTGCACTTGAATTGCATTTGTTATGACTGGAATAGTAGGAGCAGACTTAGACTTTAGGAGATAAAAAGTTTTGGAGGGACTACAATAAATTCTACACAGAATAATAGCTTCTGGTAATTGGTTGAAGAACCATTTTTTACACAAGTACTAGTATATATTGACAAAATTACAAAGTTAGTTGCCATCTCTAGTTTGTCACGCCGCATAAGCTATAGGTTCAGCATTTTACACAGAACCTTGTACACAGTTGAATTAAATAATTTTGCAAGATGACTGGGAATATTGATAAGAATCCTATGCATTGGATCATGAGATTGCTTTGTTGTAGAGAAGTCTATTGCACATTAAGTGATAATCAGAACAGAGATGTACTGCAAACAAATTTGCACAAATAGAAAAGCATCAGTAACTGACATGGTTATTTGTTCATTTAAAAAAATAGCCAATATACATGGTAGACATTGTGACATTAGCTCGTACTGAATTCCATCAAGACAATACATGGTAAAACAGCGAGTGACGTAACATTTAATGTACTATGTTTGGCATGGAAGAAATCAAGGCATTGATTGACATGGAATGTGTTGACCACCTGTTGGTTGCCAGAAAGTAGGAGGTCTGAGCGAGGTCCTTGCTGGCTGTTGATTGGTGGTTCGTGGTCGTCATGACAACATGCCCAACGACCCCACAGGAGCAGCACCACAGGGTCACAAAGGGGAAAAAGAGAAAAGGTAGCGACATTAGCTCAGTGTCACACGATCCACAATGTCATCAAACATACTCGTACATGTATATCAACAACCTGGGGTCAGACGTGGTATACACTGGATAACTAACCGTCCATCAGTTTCCCCTTTCACCCCGATAAAAATTTTCTTTTTTAATCAAAGAGTAATCATGATTAACCACCAAAGACAGACATATACAGGGGTGAATAATGAATATAATTCTCATAGCGCACCCATGCCAATTTCGTTTTGTGGTGTGCGTTTTTAAATAGAATTTCAGTTGTCATTAGGGGGATCAGACAATATTCAATCTATCAATGTTCAAGAAAACAATTCAACTCTTTGTTGTGTAACCAACATCAGCGTTAATTTTTCAGATATATTTTGAAATATGTTCTTGAATAAAATGAATTTTAAGAGGATAATATCTTTATGAGGGAAGTAAATGAAAGACGGCTGCTATGCAGTAAATACCTCACGTACTACTTCACAAATACCAGTCAGTTATTTACGAAAGCAACATCAAATCATATCATATAAACCTCAACTCCAATCTTGAAATGACTTTTGGATTAACTTGAGTCTGAAATGAAAATTAGACCCCTCCTCATATTCAATACATAACCCTTGTGTACAATCCACATTAACTTAACTGTACACCCCATACAGTCCATATACAATAAATGTATATAACCATATGTTTGAAGTGCTAAATAAATAGTTCAAATAAGCTTAATTAAGAATAAACAAAGAGGAATTGTATAAATGACAACACTTTAAAAATTACTTATCGTCTAAAATAAGAAAATCAATTTGATTCTTCAAAATGCCATCCAAGACATTTTTTTCCGAATTTGAAATAATAAACTATCAAAACATTTTCCAAAAGTACTTCAAACCAAAAGAACATACTGTTTAAGATGATAATCATTATCATGAAAGATAAACTCCATATTTTACATTAAAGCAAATCAGACATTAACAATAGATTTTCCAATATTTTACTAAACATTCCCTATCTTAATGTTACGTATACCAGTTTTACAAGAGCTATTAGTGAAAATTCAGTTAGAGTTATAATAATCAGAAAATAACACATTAATGACTTGACAAATCTGCAATACTTCACTTAGATCATCACTGAAATTACCACTCATAAATTCAAGTTACAGAAATAGTTAGGCTTGTATTCAATTATCTTTACAACAAAACTGTTACCTGCTTTGTGACGGGACTTACCTCGAACTAACTGACATGTTTTAACAACGTGTGTGTGCGGATGATCAACCTGGATATCAAACCCTGCAACACAAAACAAACATCTTTCAAAACACTTATGTCATAATATGTCGACATTTTGACATGAAAACAGCAATGAAGAATGTATGAGGAGAATAAAAAAACCATGTATTTCACTTATATCGCGGCTGCTAGTAATATGGCAGGGAGAAAGCCCGCAACACCATGCATTGCGGTGTAACCAGCGAGCATCGGCTGGAACTAGCAAACCATAGGCAGTACTACGCTGAAATTCAGTGTGGCATTGCACCCAAACCTTACTGCGTGTAGAACAGTTCTATACTGCAGACAAATGTATGTATGTATGTATGTATGTATGTATGTATGTATGTATGTATGTATGTATGCATGCATGTACATGTATGTATTTATTTTAATCCTTATATTTAGAGGCTCCTGTGAGTATTGATCATGAGTTCAAATAAAAGCACATCAGGTTAAAACTCACCTAAGCTTTGGAGTAGTATGTTTTCATTCACGACAAGTTCCTGGGCCTGTTCCAAGTAAGCCTGAAACGAAACATTTCCATTGTTGAAAAGTACTCTTTGTTGGTTATTGGATGTACTCGTGTATCCATTAGTTACTTAATGTTTGATTATTAAAGATACATCCATTGCGTTTCATAAAATTTTATTTGGCGCGGTGCATTGTCCGGTTTACGATCAAATATCAACACTTTTACCTTTATATAGTCAATATATTAAATTGAGTATCATTAAAATGGCAATTTTCAGTAACAGTCAGTACTTCTCGAAAGATTAACATCATTTATAACGTTTGGCATATGTGACCCACAACAACACAATGGTCATTGGATGTACCTTTAATACAGCTGTTACAAATGCACATATCACATAATCAGTACTTGGGCTTTTGTTTTTTTAAGAACCAGATTTAAATTGTCATATAGTGTTTAATTGATTTTCATTCACATGTTAACTTTTGTATTCAGTTTAGCGAAAAACACATGTTAGTACATATATAGAGAGATTCCTCAATCACCTGTAATGTCATTTTGTAGGAGTGCTTCAGTAACAGGAAAATTGCTTAATGAAATTGAAATACTAAAACAAATAACATATGTTAAACATATGAATGTATTTAAACAAGATACACATAGTGATTAGATGTGTCAATTTCATCACATTTTGAAGAACTAGTGTCAGTTAAGAGTGACACAAACGTGACGGTTGGCCATGCTGACTGCATAGCAGGAATACAATATTTAATAGTTCATAGTATGATCCAAGGAATACTTAATTAGGTTATATATTGGTTGCCCTTAAAATTTTGCTCGTGAGAAAAGATAATACTACCGGTATCCCAACACAAATCTGACTTTGCTAAATGACCTTTGACAAAATCAAAACAACAAATCAACTAAACTTCGCCATGTATTTTCTGGTTATGACCTAATCTTCACTGATCTAGATGCTAATGAATTCAATACGTCCGCTACCCACCTCACTCTTTGTGTCTAGGGGCGGGGCCTCCCTGTTGAGACATGTCCTTGCTACTCTGATCACATGTTCCAGTTTTCGCAGCTGCTCCTCCACCTTGGCTGCCAGAAACAAACATGCCGGCGCCATCACCTGCAAAACATTGTGTCAAGTCCTATATTTATGATATCAACATGGCTTAACTGTCATAGCAGTGTATGATAAAAGGATGAAATTTAAAATCCTCTAACCTTGATTTGTAATTTCTAAAGTTACCAGCCCCGATAAAAAGTAAACTTTCGGGCTTATTCCATACACTGTTAATGTAATTAATTACGCAGCTCATTTTATTTATTAATATGGATTAATAAGTTTAACGTTCTAATAGGATGTTTTTATGCGGAGTGAGACGCGTATGTTATTGGCATCAAATTCGTACCATAGCATTCATTGATGATCTTAGAACTGTTACTCACGTTTCTGTGGAATCTTGTGAAACTCTGGAACATGTAGAATCTGTGCATGTAGACAATGGCCGTGTTGATACACAGCTGGTTACTGACATAAGTTAAGGAATTAACTTGCTGAAGAAAGACATGTATAATCATTCCAAAACCAAAGTTGTATATTTAAACAATATTTTCATGGTCAATGAGGTGATTTAATATAAAGCCATCACTGTCAACTTGATATAGCAACGTCAAGGTTGTGCTGATAAGCTTAACATAAGGTTCCAGTTGCATGAAATTCAATATTATGTTGTGACCTTGAACTTAAAAGTCAAGGTCACCAAAATCTACTGTGCATTGCCTTTTCTTTGGAGAAGCATTGCGTTAAGCTATGATGAAACGCTCTTCAAAAACATTTTGACTGGAGTCGAGCATGCAGGTTCAATTGATGAAATATATAAGATTGGGTGACCTTTCAAATTCAAGGTCACCAAAATTTCCTAATAGGGCTCAAGTTTTCCCCAGGAGAGGCTTTTTTTTTTAAATTAAGAGAATCCAATGAATGGTTCTTCAAATATTCTGCTACGAGCTTAACATGCAAGTTCCCATGCTGAAACTTCAGTTTCATTGTGACCTTGAAAATAATGTTATCTCCCCACAAAAGTTTGGGGTTGCTGTGGTTCCAGAAGTCAAAAATGTGAAAACAGTGGATGCCATAAGCCCATCTGGGCCAAAACAACCCTGGGCAGCCTAAAATCACTGAACATTGTACTGAACTGGACAAAATAAAGTTAAGATATATTGAAAGTTTTATGACTGAAATTTCATCAGGGTGTAAATGACCAAACAGATCATTATTCAAAATTTCTTAATTTACATGTATCCCTAACTATTTTGTATATATATTGTTGACTTCAGAACAATCAAGTTTTAGTTTTGAACATTCCATACTTTTTGATATATCAAAGTGTATAACGGCAGCTTTATATATGCAGAATGCATAGCCATCTTGTAAAAATTAATAATTGATAAATATTTCTCCCACATATTTTCAAATGTGACAAGGGCTGAAGACTTTACTTGAATTTTTTATTGAATTATTTAATAGAAAGTGAGAATTTATTTGCCTAACACTAAACTATTATTCTGGATCAATTCTAATGAACCAACTACATATTTAAGCAAAAAGTTTAACTTTGACTAAGACAGTATTTTGCTGTCCGTGATTTACTTGTAGGCAAAACAATCAACCCTCAAACTTACATCCTGGAAGTGTTAAGGCACAAAAATAGCTGTGTAGTTCATCAGGCTTTAAACAAAATGTTTCAAAATGTATATATCCAGAAGTATTTATCAGAGGTATAACACATTTCAACTACTTTATGTAATAACAGGCCACAGGGTCACAAATATTTACAATTTAAACTCCCCTTCGACTTGAGTCTGTACAGAACATTTCAGCTTCCTACAGCTGTTTGTACCGGAAAAGATGAAAATTGTTTTTTAGGTGACCTAAATATACAATTAAAATTTCTATTGCCTAAGGAGTCTGTACACAATATTTCAGCTATCTGGAGCTTACTGTCCTGGGTTAAAGGTTCTTGGTCGTGACACCTTTGACCCAAATTTGGGGTAATAATGTCACCCAATCTACAATTTACAATCCCCATTGGCCAAAAAGTGTGAACACAACATTTCAGCTTTTTAGAGCCTTTCATATCGGTGAAGATGTAATATGTTTTTAGGTCATGACCTGTGACCCACATTTTAGGGGTTATAGGATCACCAAATCTGCAATTCAAAATGACCATTGGCCAAGGAGTCTGTACAAAACATTTCAGCTTTCTAGTAGTTTTTCAGTTATGTCAGTGTGTATTCCTTATGTGTAGGTATAAGAATAGATTAACGCATTAACAACTAAGTTTGATAGCTTATGCTGTTTTCCATGGATCCAAAATAAATTGTTGAAACATCTCATTTAAATCAGATCATTGATTCGTTCCGTAGGCTTATTTGTAATTTGGTAGGGTTGACCATTATACGACCATCAGATTCCAGCTTTCTTGGCCACTTCAGCTAATAGAGTTTCCCTCTGAATAAATGAAAATCTGCGAAGCACACATATTTTATGTGACAGTTCGGAATGAATTAATGATTTGATTTTAATGAGATTGTTGTTGAGATAACCTTTGGTAGAAAAATGGTTGGTCCGAGGAAACGGATTTTCATGCAGAATTTACCATTGTTAGCACCATAATTTGGTTAGACAAAAACTAATTTAGATACTTGAGTTGTTATACAGTATATTCTTTAAGACTTAGATGTCGCCTTCAAACATTCTCTTTCAAAGCAAATCTACAAAAGTTTCAGAAGTACTAGAAATTATTTTAATGTTATGGATTATTGGCAAGTTCTTGAGTATTAACCTTAAACATTTTAAGTGTAAGTTTTGAGAATAACATAGGGGAATATATTTTAATTTAAAATCCTCAATTAGTAAAAAAAAATTCAATTAGTGTCTGAGAGAAGGGGGTAAAAATATATCCTGCTGCACAGAGGTCGAAATTAACCTTTTTAATGCAGTAGCCAAATGGACTGGTGCATTTATAAAAGTACTAGTCCAGACTTACTCCGGCTAGCCAAATACATCTCCATGATCATTTCACCTCAAATTTTAACTAGCCCTTCGGACTACCAGTTTTTATACTCTACTAGCCCAGCTCCTTTATACTAGCCATGGACTACCAGACTAGTGGCAATTTTGAGTGAGTGAGTGAGTGAGTTATTGTTTAACGCCGCTTCGGCAGTATTGCAGCCATTAGCGGCGATGGCAATTTTGAATTTTGCTGCATTTTACAATGTTTTGTAATTAGGATTGAAAAATTATATTCCTGAAAATCAAATTGTTTCAATTGTTTTTTTAAAGTTATTTTATAGTTCAATTTTAACTGTTTCAATTTAGTATTTCATAACTCCATTAATTTTTTTAAATAAAATGAACAAAACATTGCAATTTGCAACGTTGGTGTTCACTGTATAGTTATAATTTAGGACTGTCATGTATAGAAAAAACTACTTAGGAACTTAAAGGTACATCCATAGTGTTGTTGGGGTCAAATATGCCAAACTTTATAAATGGTGTTATTTTATCGAGAAGTACTGACTGATTTTGATGATAGCCGAGTCAGTATAGTGGCGATTCTGATCAAAAACCTGACAATGCACTGATTAGTCAAACATAACTTTGGGAACTTATTTGCAATAGGCAAAAAGACAAATTTGGGTTGATAATGTTTAATAGCTTAACTACTGTGCATGTAAATGGGACGTGCAGTTTTGGATTCTTCACATTTATAACCATGTTTCTCGATTGTAATTGGAAACTAGTAATTACGTAATATTTGACGATTGGGGATTAATATGCAAGTTGAGTGACATAATTTGTACTGAAATTGGCCAATATGGTATTCTGGAACCTATTGAAGCCAAATAAAATTTTATGAAACAATGGATGCATCTTTAAGAAGGTGAAGAAATGGAGGAAATGTCATGATCCATGTAAATTGGACTCGCACCGGGATGTCAAAAGCCAAAATTAAACAAGAAATTGGTTTCTTTGTTAAGAAGATATCAAATTGTGTTGTTGTGGGGCACTTAGTAGTTTAAGTTCCCATGTGTTTGGAATGTGGAAGTGTGCATGCTTTATGCAGTGATAAATTTACCAGTTCATAATATGAGCTGATATTTGATTCTTTCACTTGCATATTTTGTGAGTGAGTGAGTGAGTTATTGTTTAACGCCGCTTCGGCAGTATTGCAGCCATTAGCGGCGAGTGCATATTTTGTTTTTCAGGAATTAATAGTGGTTAACCAAATTTGAGTCATAGCTGGTGACATTCGAATAGACGTAAATAACGATTAACTTTGGCGTTGCAATATTATGGTTGGGATTTTTAAAATATAAAATTTAAATTCCTGAATTAGTTAAAAACATTTTGGTTTGGAAATCATCAACAAATAAGTATTTCGGACAAATAAACACATTTTAAAGAACGCATATATAAAAATAATTTGCTAATCAGATCCATGTATCTGACATGAATTATCTATTTTTAATATTATTCTTACAAATGTTCTTTAAAATACAAGTCTATGGAAATGCCACTATCAATAACACCCTTGCGGCCTGTTAGTTAGAAGCACAAGGGGTTGAAATTATCCTTTAGTGAGTGAGTTTTTGCTTAACCCCGCTTCGGCAGTATCGCAGCCATTGGCGGCGAGCAAATTATCCTTTATTACTAAAGATTAGTCATTAGGCTAGTGCATTTCTGAAAGTGCTGATCCAAAATCATTCAAGTTAGCGAAATGATCACTTTGTCATCAAATTTAACTAGTCCTTTGCGCTAAATGTTTGTCGTGTTAACATTTAACTTTTGGAGCATTTTTTCAACTAGCAATGGGCTTATGGAATAGTGCCAATTTATAACCCTACAGCATAGCTCATTTTGAGTTACGGAGTTTGCCCCTTAAATAAATTTGAATAAAGTTTAATTATAAAATTTCAAAAGGGTTGGAGGGGATAAATTGTATGATAAAGCGAACTTCAATGTTTGGAGACTCATTTATCAGGTCGGGGATAACCTAAAAACGAGCTATAATAGCATTTATGGCACAGTGCTCCTTTAAGACAGAATTTCCGCATTTGCGGCATCAGCACTGCCGAATCGTCTTTTACCGATACATTCATTGTTGACTTCAATGAATGCCCAAACCGTTTTCGATTAATTAGCTGTTAATTAACCATACCCGGTCGACATTCACACTTCAGCGACAAAATATACTCTTTTCTACATCAAAATATTCTCCCAAACTTGACAGCATGCTTCTACAAACTCTGGCCGTGACCGATGTGCTACTTCTAGTAATGATATTGTACTTACCACACAGCATTTACATAAACATAAACATAAAGTATTTACATCTATTTGAAAATGCATGGATATTTTGATAATAGGTAATTTATTATTATTTCAAATAATAAAATTTCGCGAAAGAATGAAATATATTCAATGTTGGGCCTCCATAGAAAAGTTTTTCATTTCGCGTAAGGTCAACTAAAACAAAAAGTGCTGTGTGGAAAGTACAATATCATTACCAGAAGTAGCACATCGGTCAAGGCCAGAGTTTGTAGAAGCATGGGAGAATATTTTGATGTAAAAAAAGGGTATATTTTGTCGCTGAAGCGTGAATGTCGTCCGGGTATGGTTAATTAACAGCTAATTACTCGAAAATGCTGGGGTTTGGACATTCATCGAAGTCAATAATGAATTTATCGGTAAAAGACGATTCAGTAGTGCTGATGCTGCAAATGCGGAAATTCCGTCTTAAAGGAGCACTGTGCCATAAATGCTATTATAGCTTGATCGACCTATGCTCGAACGAACTACTTTAGCTAGATCAACCTATTATAGCTCGTTTTTAGGTTATCCCTGACCTGTTTATGTCAAAGTACTCATATGATTATGACATATGCAGCATTTTGTTAAATTTTGATCAATTTATGTCACAGTATTCAGATAAATTTAAAACCAGTTTATCAGCATAACAAAAATAATTTAAAATCAAATTTCCAGTAATCAATCTAGTTTCAACTCCTAAATTTAGATATACATATTATAATATATCCTCAACTGACTCCATAAAGTTAGTTCACAGAGTTGATGAAAATGTTGGCATGCTTTGTTCATCTAAACTAGGATGTTCTTAATGCAGTTCCCTGTAAACAAATAGGTTTCTAAATTCGTAAACTTATTTACCTAGTTCATGTGTTAAATTACTTCGTTTTCGGCAAAATAACCCACATGAACTTGAATTTTATTGACGATTTTAAATTTGCATTTGATTTCATTGGTGTCACACGTGACCGACTAGCCGGTGAGGTCACCGGGTGCGAAGAATGTTTTCTGACGTCAATACTTCTCGGCTGGGTTTTCAATATGGTCGAGAAAGTGCGACGTATATACGACAGAGTACCGTGTACCGTCGGTATAGTTTGTCGACGATAGTTGCTTGATAAGACAACGTTCAATGAATCACTGAAAATGCAAATGGCGATCGACACCGACCATGCCATGCGAGGGGGTTACACCATACCACAAATTTACCCCCACTCAGGATACACTTGCAGTCTTTGGCCCATGTCTTGTATTAAGTTGGCCGCCTGTTGCCTATAGGCGAGTTCTTTTGCGTAGTCTATTCCGTTTTGTCGGCTTGGGGTATTTTGAAGTTGTTCTTTGGTGAAGATCCATCGTTCCGCCATTACCCAGTGCCGAGACGAACAGACAGACACGCATGCGCAGAACGCGAATGACCTGCACAAACCTGTCCTACACAGCATCTCATTGGATAATATTACAAGTAAAAATAATTAAGAAAAATATAACAAACACAATTTTCGGAATAAAAACAATTTATTTAAAAAGGGTAAAAAATATTACTGCAATATCCGAAGAGTACGATTTTTTAGGTTGGTAACTTACAAACTGCACATGACGCGCACCTGTTTATGCATGTCGTGATCGTCCATGAAGGAAGGGCAATTTCCGAGAAACGGTATCCGAAAGAGAAATCCATAAAGTCGGTACTGAGGCGAGAACAGCGTAAGTTAATGTCCTTGATATGCATCTTAATAGTCTTTGACAATTTGTCAGAATAAAACAAAGTTGTTGTCAGGACAAGAAGAGTCCTGTGCGGCAGTCTGGCCACAAATGTTGAGAGCACATTTCACACGTCCATCGTCGGCCATGAACATGGCGTTATATGCTCAGCGAGGAGGTATCCCACCATACATTGCACTCGTGACCTCATTTTGGCTGGCGCCATATTTGATGGCACAATGTTTTGGAGTTGTGTAATCGATTTGTTCTGGACATAGCGGTTGTTTGTAATCTTTTTTAAACAAAATTAAACCTCACAAGTGATTGTTTACTGAGTTGTTTGATTTTCATAACCAATAAACTGTTAACAGATTATATATAACTAATAAGTTACAGATATTTAATAAGCCAAATAGTGTCAGGTTGTTTGTAATGATTATAGACCATAATCAATAACAAAGTTACAGATAAATAATAGCTGTGCCCCATTGACAATCTGTATACCTGTATTCAAAACTTCAAGGCCACAGTCCTGTAGTACATTTAGTGAAAACAATATTACATTTTATTTACACATTTGTACAATGCATGTAACAGCATAACACAACACGTCATATTATCTGTCATATCATTTTTACCATATAATCACACCGTAGTGGGCTATATCCTATTTTCATATCATATATCACATCACAACAAATTAAATATTACATTCTTTCATTTATGCTGTCTGTGCAAGGAGGCATAATACGTACATGGAAATGTTTTGTAGAATATTGATATTTGTGTTTGATAGCAGGGTAGAACATTTGTAATATTAGGGTATCTATGAATGATGATATGCTTGACATTGTGTGTAGACAGTAGATGCCATTGTTAGCCAAAAAAGATCAGTAATATTCTTAAATATAATTTCCAAGATGCAGACCATCAGTTTGTTATTTTTAAAAAATTTATGAAATTACAGGAGCTTGTATTGCTGATAATAATACGTCTAATTATATGTAGGTAATTGTTGTGAATGAGTCTGACCTAGGACGTATCAGCAATACACGCCCCCATGGTTGAAATGAAACATTGGTTAGAATGAAGGATGGCTTTCCTATGTTGGATAACTTGTGCCCAATCCATTTCTTAAATGAATAGAATACGTTTCAGTCAATTAATGACATCTTCTAATGATGATTATCAGTGTATTGGATCTCATTATGTTTACTTACACAACTAATTAATCATGTTTTATCAAATGAATTTTCATAGATGTAACCATCATGTTTTCAAATTCTTAGGAATGGGAAAAGCAAGTGTCTGGAATTAACCTTCAAATGTATAATAGATTATTCAGTTATCGATAATTAATTGTTCAGAATATATATATATAATCAGGTACACACACACAACCCATATCAAAAGTTTTGAGATATCGATTTTATTAATTTGTGTAAACCACTACGGGAAAAGTGTGAACATACACTTAAGTTTTGGTGTATATATATCTTTTGATGTGTATCTGCATATGTTATTTTCTTTTTTTTCTTCTGTAAATTTGTTTCTCTTTTTAAATTACAGGGTAATGTAAAAAGATCTATGTTGTTGTTAATTTCAATGAAATTTTATTGATAGGTTTTCATCATGTTTCGAGGCAAGACGCAAACAATGCGCACGGTTAAGACTCGTATACCCCCGGAAGGTCTCTTCTGCAACTACAGTCATCGCACATGTATGCAGAATCGTCTGAAAGATTCGGAGTACTGCTTAAAACACATACTGGAAGATAAGAACAGTCCTTTCAAGCAGTGTAGCTTTGTCTCCGGCAAAAATGGCAAGCGATGTCCAAATGCAGCTCCTAAGTCAGATCGAAAAGAAGGGTAAGAAATGAATCTTTTTGTCTTTTACATATTAGACACACCATGTCATGTTGAAGACCAGCGTCTGTCTGTCTGTCTTCCATATACTTTTTACATTTCGAGTTTTCCAGAACCACTGTACCCCTCAGGTCAGTACTTATTGCGGTACAGAACACACAGTTCGTATTTTTCAGTTCGGCTCAGAATAAAGAATTCAACATATCAACATCAATACTACAATAGTTTTTTTGATTGTAGAATTATAAGAATTTTAAATATGGTATGCAGCACGAACCGAAATTACACTTAGTCCACTGAACCAAAAGCAAAATACTGCAGTTCATTCACTAATGTGGACCCTTTAACCCCACTGTACTACCCCCAAGGCTGAAACTCAGTTGGGAGGTACCTTGGGGATCAGAGTTGTGAAAGTTGACACAGGAAATTCAATTGTTTAAAGGAGGGGCTTTGTGAACTTTGCTCGCTTTAACACTTGTTAGCCCTGTACTTATGTAACCAGCAAATTGCATTTACCACATTCCCTGGTACAACTTCGATTTTCGTTCTTGGTCGGCTTTAGCGTCTGCTTGCGGGAATGAGTATGACTAACACACAAACGTCTACTGTAGCTGAGAGTCATATGACATGCTAGTCACGTATTACAGTTTTTAGCTCATCAGGCCTGAAAGGCCCGATGGGCTTATGGCATGGCATGGTGTCCGGCGTCCGTCCATCCGTCCGTAAACTTTTCATTTTTTCTTCTCAAGAACCAATGACTCCACAGAGCTGAAATTTTATGTGCAGACTCCTTGGCCAATGGGGATTCTAAATTGTAGATTTTGTGACCCCGTGACCCCAAATTGGGTCACAGGGGTCACATCCTTAAAAACCTATTTTCATCTTCTTCTCAAGTTCCAAAAGCTCTAGAGAGCTGAAAAGTTCTGTGCAGACTCCTTGGTCAATGGGGATTCTAAATTGTAGATTTCGTGACCTCGTGACCCCAAATGCGGTCACAGGGGTCACATCCTTAAAAACCTATTTTCATCTTCTTATCAAGTTCCAAAAGCTCTAGAGAGCTGAAAAGTTCTGTGTAGACTCCTTGGCCATTGGGGATTCTAAATTGTAGATTTTGTGACCCCGTGACCCCAAATTGGGTCACAGGGGTCACATCCTTAAAAACCTATTTTCGTCTTCTTCTCCAGTTCCAAAAAGTCTAGAAAGCTGAAAAGTTGTGTAGACATTCTTTGGGCAAAGGTGATTCTTAATTGAAGGATTGCTGACCCTGTGACTCCAAATACGAGTCACAGGGGTCATGATCTAAAAACCTATTTTTTGCTTGTTAACAATGTATTACTTGAGATAACTTAAATATTCAACCTTAGATAATAAATCAAATCTTGATGAGCTACAGAGCCCATGGCTCTATTTTTAGCTCATCAGGCCTGAGAGGCCCGATGGGCTTATGGCATGGGATGGCGTCTGTCCATCCGTCCGTCCGTCCGTAAACTTTTCTTCGCTTTTTCGACTTCTTCTCCAGAACCACTGGGTCTAGGTAGCTGAAATTTTGTATACAGACTCCTTGGGCAATGGGGATTCTAAATTGTAGATTTAGTGATCCAGTGACCGCAAAAAGGGCCTCACAGGCCATAACCTTAAAACCTATTTTCATCTTCTTTACCAGAACGAAAAGACCTAGAAGACTGAAATGTTGTGTACAGACTCCTTGGCCAATGGAAATTCTAAATTGTAGATTTGGTGACCCTGTTACCCAAAATAAGGGCCTCACAGGCCATGACCTAAAATTCTATTTTCTTCTTCTTCTCCAAAACGAAAAGACCTAGGACTGGACTCTGTCATGTTGTGTTAAGAGTCTTTAACCAATGGAGATTCTAAATTGTAGATTTGGTGACCCTGTGGTCCCAAATAAGGGCCTCACAGGCCATTACCTAAAATCCTGTTTTCATCAGTTTCTCCGGAACAAAAAGACCTAGAAGGCTGTAATATTGTGTGCAAACTCTTTAGCCAATGGGGATTCTAACTTGTAGATTTGGTGACCCTATGACCCCAAATATGGGCCACAGCCTAAAAAATCCTTTGAAATTGAATTTTGAACTGATATTTTATGTGCACTTCAAACAATTTTTCCCTAATAAAATACCTGAGAGAGAGTCATCTCATCTTTTAGATATGTGAGTCCTAACTTGGGTTTGAGAAATGCAGAATTGAGAAAAAAAGTAACTTTGCAGTTAATCTTATTCAGTAGGAATGTGAAATATATGTCGACTTAACATTACAATCTACATTGTGGACATGTTTCTCAAATTGATGTAATCAATGTGAAATGAGAACTATTGAATAGCCTATGAACTGAATATTGTGACAAGCCACAAAGGAATAAATTGAAGAGGAGTTAAGAATTCTTTTTATTTTACATGAGATATGTGAACTGCATATGACTGGTGATGAAATGATAAGATAAGACTATTTTCATTTTCTTCTCCAGAACAAAAAGACCTTGAAGGTTGTCATGTTGTGTAAAGAGTCTTTAGCCAAAGGAGATTCTAAATTGTAGATTTGGTGACCCTGTGGCCCCAAATAAGGGCCTCACAGGCCATTACCTAAAATCCTGTTTTCATCTTTTTCTCCGGAACAAAAAGACCTAGAAGGCTGTAATATTGTGTGCAAACTCTTTAGCCAATGGGGATTCTAACTTGTAAATTTGGTGATCCTGTGACCCCAAATATGGGCCACAGCCTAAAAAAACCCTTTGAAATTGAATTTTGAACTGATATTTTATGGCACTTTAATCAAATTTTCCCTAATAAACAAAACATAAAAATCTATTTTCATCTTCTTCTCCAGAACAAACTAGAAGGAAAATTGCGTTCAGAATGTTTAGATGTTTGGATGAAAAGGCTAAGAACCGATAAAATTGTGCAAAGATTATTTAGCCAAGGTGATTCTAAATTGTACTATGTACCATGAGATTCATCACATTGCCTGTTCTCTCTAAGCCTTATACAGTTAGATCAGTGATGCCAGTGTTTTGTGCAAGGCAGAGGCTATAACATAATTTGGCTGTAAAAGCACAGCTGGCTTGTAACCAGAGCCAAGGGGTCAGCATATTGCATAATCTCCTGTTTGTTGACCTTGCTGAGTGCTCTCTCTCACTTTCAAGACGAAGATTTGTCAGGGCTAGGGATTATGCATTATATTGAGACAATATGTTTCTATCTTCATCATCAAACAATATAAACCCTGATGAGCTACAGAGCCCATGGCTCTATTTTTTTTATCTATGATGAACACTTACCCAATGCATATTGTGATTGTTCACAGAAGAATTGCTGATGACTTAAACAGCCCTCATATGTCTCACATTTACAAAGCAGTGATAAATTTAATAAATTTAACATTCTGAAGAGAAGTAGAATTTACGCAATTGCCTGACTTCTACAGGTACTGTGCAGACCATGCAAAGAAGGCTGCGATTCTGAGACAGAGGACGTTACGGAAGAGGAGGCCGCGAGAGACGTCTGAAAGTCTGTTGGAAGAAATAGCTCAGCATCACGGATCTGCCTCGGTTGCAGAACCAGTCATACAGGACGTCAGGAAGTCCAGACTGCCTTCTGATAGTCTGGCAAACAAAGTGCTGGGTAAGAGTCTTTCTGTGCTCTCATGCTTCACTGCAGTGCATAGTCACATTGGTGAGTGATGTTATTAGCAGCAGCGGCGCGTTTTGTTTTGACTACAGGGTTTGGCCATGAGCCATTTTGCACATTTGATGAAAAAATGGCCCATTAAATTTGAAATGCTACAAAGGGGAATGGTCCATTTAAAATTCTGAAAATGACTAAAAGCCCTAAAAATGGTTCATTGTCAAAGGTGTCTTTCTCAATCCCTGGACTATAACTTTTTTCAATAGGGTTTCAAGAACTTACATAACTTCCCACTTATACCCTTGGGAAATTTGTTTGACATGTACACTTTCAAGGTCAAAGGTCAATGTCACGAGTTCATAAAAAATCCTTGTAAACACGATAACTTAAATAATATTTGTGCAATCAGGCTTTTATTTGGTGTATATCAACTATGGAGAAAGGCTAAGATTTGAAAGGTTTTCGCTAAAATATGTCAACAGTCAAGGTCACAGTGAGGTCAAGACTTAAGCATGCTTTTGTGAAAATGCCTTATTTCAACTATTAACACTTTGAAAAGTGATCATTGATTGTGTGACCTTGATGGTCAAAGGTCAAGGTCACGAGATATGGTCAAGGTCACCAGTTCTGAAATCACCAAATAACTTTTTTTCATGAAGGTATTAACACATCATTATATTCATATACATAGTTTCTTTCTTGTACACCTGGGGAATAATTTTGACATGTTCACATTCAAAGTCAAAGGTCGAAGTTAGGTCATGAGTTCTAAAATCACTACAAAAATCCTTGTAAATGCGATAACTTAAAATTTTGTTGTGCTATCAGACTCATATTTGGTATGTATCAACTATGGAGAAAGACCAAAATTTGAAAAGGTTTTCGCTAAAATCTGTCAAAGTCAAGGTCAAAGCGAGGTCACAACTTAAACAAGCTTTTGTAAATATGCCTTGATATTTTGACTATAAACACTTTAAATCATTACATGATTGTTATACACAATGAAAAGTGATCATTGATTGTGTGACCTTGAAGGTCAAATGTCAAAGGTCACGGTCATGAGATATTGGTTACGGCCATGTTAACCCTTTGATCCAATCAGAAATAGGTTTTAAGAACATGGCCTCAGTGATGATTCAACTTGTTAGTAAAAATTCCCATGATGAACAACTTTTTGTTTAGAAATTTTCCCATTTTATTGTTACTGTGGAGAAGGCGAAACAGGGAAAGGCGAGACCCTAAGTTTCGGGGCTGCTCTGCTTTTGCGGTGTCAAGCAAACGCTAATCTAGTTGAAATACGTTTTCACCAATTGAATTTTCCTGTTTCAACAGATTAGGGATGTTAGAATTTCATTATGCCATGTCTTTTCTTTCTGCAACACATTACTCTTGTATAAGAGCTATTGACCTGGTTGCAGACTATGCAAGCTCCAGTGACTCTGAGAGCGAGGCTCCCCTGGTGGACCAGGCATGGCGGGGAGACGGAGACAGCGATGCGGAGAGTGCGGACAGTGAACAGGAGGACCCGCTCAAGTAAGACATGCTCCACATAATCTTGTTGTTCTCTTGGCCCAGGGACCACAAAATTATATTTTTAACAAAGCATCTTTTTCTTGTCACAGCTTGTCACCGGTAATAGTGTTTCTCATTTATGTAGGACTCTTTGTAATGTTTCCAGATTCTTAGTTCCTATATGAATTTGAGCTAGTTTAAGCAATATTTGTGCAGAGAAAAATTGTTGTAAGTCGCCTCATAGATCCAAGGACCTGTAGATGATATTCAGCTTTCTTGCCACAGTGCAGCATGAATAAGCCAGGATTATCTGAATTCAGCCGTTTTGGTCCATAGTAACATTTTATCCACACACCTGGAACATAATTGAAACTCCATGTTCTTTTTATAAAGTTGAAAACTTATTGCCACCCCTCTGATTTGTGTGTTCCTGGAGAGACCGACAGAGCATGAATCATGTGACTTGTTCTTGCTGCAGGCATGCAGGAGTGTTCACAGCTGAGGAGGCGACCTTGATTCTACGAGACAAACTGATCCGCCTTCAGTCCCTGTACATCGACCAGTTCAAGCGGCTCCAGCACGTGCTCAAGGAGAAGAGGAGGAAGTATCTGCACTCCTACAAGCAGGAGAGGGAAACTCTAGGTACAGTTGATCCTCTGTGCTTATTGTAGGCATAACAACCTATTCAATACCATTTTTATTAAACGAGCTAATGATTTTGTATGAAAAACGAGCTAAAGGCAGAGATGGTCAGTATCTTCAACCTTATATATATATATATAAATCATGCAAATCCAGATGAGCTACAGAGTCAATGGCTCTATAATTTTAAATCATAATCCTTTATGACTACCTAAAATTTCAAACTCTGAACACACATACAGTAAGAGAGATGTCAGTTTATCTCAGTATCAAATTTAATAATTGTCCCTCGCCGCAACGTGGGATGGGGGACGATGTATTCAGCGGCGTCGGTACGACGTCACATTTCTTGTTTACGCGATATCTCATGAAACATTGCATCCAAAGTCTTCAAATTTGGTGTCTGCCTACATTCGGGTGAGACGCAGACACTAGTTTACTTTATTTTCAAGGTCACCACGGCACTTTGATCACTTTTCTAACTCTTGTTTACGCGATTAATTATGACCGATTGGACCCAACGTCTTCAAACTTGGTGTCAGCCTATATTGGGGGAAGACGCAGACACCAGTCGGTTTTGGTGACCTTGACAGTATTTTCAAGGTCACCGCAACACTTTGACCACTTTTCAAACTCTTGCTTTATACATGATATATCATGAAGCGTTGCATCCAAAATCTTCAAATTTGGTGTCAGCCTACATTTGGGGATGACACAAACACCAGTACATTTTGGTGACCTTGACCTTATGTTCAACACTTTGACCACTTTTAGAACTCTTGTTAACACAATATATCATGAACCAACGCGCCCAAAGTCTTACAATTTGCTGATCATCATGGCACTTTTTACCAGTAATGCAATATATAAAGTAGCTCATTTAGAGATTTATTGCGAGTAACACAGAGACTAGCATGGGATGCAAACACATTCACTTAGCTATTGAATTCACCTGTGGACAATTCATACCATTTATACTGAAGTTCTTGGGTTCAGTGAAGAATTATCTCTTGTTGATCAACTTATTCCTGCTCTTCATGAAAGTAACTTTGAAATGTTGATCAATGTTTTCAGGCAGTATCAAGATGTACAAGAGTGATCCGGAACAGAAGGAGAAGTACCAGAAACTGAAGGCACTGAAGAGATACCACAAGCGGTATGGCAAGGTCAGTTTGAAATGTATTCAAGTTTCAAATAATGGTTAATATCAGGGGTAGACGCTCGCTGGAAATCTTTACTAGCCCGAAGTGCTCTTCGGGCTAGTGACATATGTTAATCTGTAGTGATACAAACAAATTTCACTAGCCCTTCTGAATTTTCACTAGCCTCGGACCAGCGGACTAGTGCGAGTGTCGATCCCTGGTTATCATATTCTGAAATTCTTAAAATCAGAATTTAAGAAAAAAACATTTAATGAAGCATTAATTTGTCCTATAACCCATGTTTACAATCTACATTTGTTTTTGAGGAATTTCTTTGGGTGGGTATTTACAGATAAATATAACTATATATGCAATTGAAAATACTGTCATTAAGAAAAAAATCCCATGATATATTGTACATAAGTCATATCACTTTTCCTGAAAATACCATTGTGTAAGGCCAGGAGAAATTTTCTGCCACTATCAGTTTTCTGACCCCTGGTGATGTCAGGTCCAACTTGTTATTTGTATAACCTTCTCTTAGATTGCAACATTTTCAGGTTCCTGTTGAATTTTGCCAATTACATGTATGGACAAAGTAACACTTTCCTGTTTGCTTCATGTCAAGGTCCATTCCCCTACCCTCCCCTCTCCGCTATTCTCCTCCCTACTCCTACTTCTCCCCTCCTCTCCTCTCCTCTCCTCTCCTCTCCTCTCCTCTCTTTTCCCCGTCTCTACATGCTACGTGGTTATTTCCAGGAGGCACTGCTGCACAGAAGCTGCAAGCAGAGACGGATCGCGGTGTCTGAAGGAGCCCACTACAAGCCTCCCTCCTACCCCAAGTGTATCTACACCGAGGACAGTGCCGTCAAGTGTAACGCCAGGACCATCCCGCTCTCCAAGTACTGCATGGAGCGTATCCTTGTTAACCCTTACGTTGCGTATATATATTTTACCATTTTTAGCCCCTGTGGCGGAATTTACAGGCTCGCAGCTCGCAGCAGTAGTTTGGGCTTTGGCACTAACTAGCTCTGCTGGCGGAATTTCCAGGCGGCGATTCCGGTATCGTTTTTACAAAATATACCGCATCTACATGGCGAATAAGGACTATATACGGGCGTTCAATACAAATTCAAGTAGCGAAACCCGTACACAAATGGCTAATTCACACTCGAAACTTTGAATGAATTTTCTATGTTTTTTCGTTTTTATTCTATTACTTTCGAAAGATTGTCTTTTATTCGGGCCTCGTAACATCATAAATACGAAACGAAAAAAATTCCATTTATATACGGAATTGAAGACAAGATGTCTAGCTTCACAATGATATAAAAATTATTAGAATGCGACCTTTGGTTATAATTCTATAGCTATGTAAAGTTTGTCTTTATTCCCACCTATAAAATCGTCAATACTTACAACATGTATGCGGCATTGCAAACGGTCGTTCATCGCACTTTTCCAAGAAATCATAATCTCGAACCAGTTGACAAATAAGCACATGTCAACCCAAATATGGTTATGTTGTTTGACTTTTCAAATAAACGCTAACCTCGAACCATAACTGATGAAAATATGTTGATTAGTTTGTGTGCCGTTTGGTTTCACATGCCTCTCAGAAAGGTAAAATTGTATCTTTATTTCTGTGAATAAATCTGCGCATTTTATATAGAATAAAAGATTATTCTTTTCGGTTTATTGTGATATAAAAATTATGAAAATGCATTCAGTATTTTAGCCTTGATAAATGTTTTAGAAGTTGTGAAAATCGCCGATTGTTTCAAAATTTATGAAGTGTAAACATGACCTTTTTCACGGCGCTTGCTGTGTCTTTATTATTTTTTTGAGATTTTCTAATTTTATATGGGAATGTAGTCCATTGTTTCCCCTTTATTTTGCCGTATTTTTTTTTGAAAACAAACAATTCGCTCACATGATATGAAGTGCGGGAGTAAGGCGAGTTAGCGATTTTTTTCCCGTCTCGCGAGATGCGAGGCAGATAGCAGTCTCGGGCGAGGCAAACCCGAGGCAATACAAACACGTGGGTGAAAATAGCCTCAAGCGAATTAATGCTTCGGGGGCTAAGCCCGACATAATTGGCCTTTTGTAAAGCTAATTATCGATGCGTTACGGGTCAACAATGCACACGCAAATTGGTGTGAATTTTGCTTGATATTCCGACCACACACTGAACAAAGCTTTATTCTCATGTCGGGTCGCGATGCGTAAATACAGCCATTCTCATGGGTCGGGTCGCGGACACAATCGACTCGTGACCCGGTATGGGTGATAGAGTATACTTAGACAGCCGTGAATTATTCTAAGTCTTGTATCCGGGATCCGTATACAGACACCTAGGAATCGCTTATAGCCCGCCCGGATAATTCCGTCGCCCGCATGTTAAGGGTTAAGAAACTTTTCTCATCAGCTTATTGTGATCTTGAAAAACTCAAGAACAAGGGGTGAAAATTTTCAGTTTATCAACTGATATTAGTTTTTCTCTCTGACTACATGTCCTTGGAAATAATCCATCTTGTATTAATCTTCACAAGTTTATTCTCAATTGAAGACCTCATCATGCATTAACTGGATGAATTTTAATCTTTTTATTCTTATATATATATATATCAGTGGTGTGCAATTGAAAAATATTCTCTGAATGTAAACTCAAAATGGCTGAAATCAGCTGATTCACTGTATTCTCATAAACAGATGTAGTTGTTTTCATATTTCTTAATCTTGAGAGTTTCCTTGACGCCCACCAGACATCCTCAATGACCCCAGCCAGGTGCTGTACCAAGCGTGTAGTTTTGCCGACAAGAAGTGTGGCCGCCCCGTTGCATGCTTCTCAGACGTCCCCTACTGCTTCCTGCACACGCCCCTCCTGGAGGTGGAACACAGACTTCACCCTGGCCTGGAGGTTTGTGCTTAGTGCTTACCTTGCAGGCTTCTTGAACTTTGTCATCTATTTAGGATCTTAACCAAGTCGTTGCTGTGAAAGTGTCTTGAAAATTACTGCGAGGTCATATGTCCATTTCTTAAAATTTTGACATTAATTTTATCTTTGAAATTGAAGTTAACACTTAACTGATTAATGCGAAATCATTCTGAGATGTTAATTTAAGAGTTACCAAAGAGACTAGTCCGGGATTGACATGTGGCTAAAGGTCTGTGGGTAAAGATTTAATTACGGCTTTGCGTTTTATAAAAAGAGGAGATTGATATAATCAGAAATTTAAAAAACCCATACCGGTAATCAGATGTCCATCATCTATATGCATCTGTAAGAACAGATGTGCTTCTGTTTTGTATACTTCTAGCGCTAACATATTCTGACAGAAAAAAAGATCATTTACTCCGCCCATTTGAAATAAATAGTGCCAGAGGAACATTTAACTTTTTTTTTGCAGCCTAATATGATTAGTTGTAGACGACAGATTAAGATTTTGAAATTGTTTTGTTGAAAATGATATAGGCAGAACTCGATATTTTATATTATACACTTATAAAATATACATAAACATTATCTATTACTAAAAGTTCTGGATGAGATTTGGTGATTGTTTTTTTGAAGGATCACGACTCAATAACAGAAGTCCGAACCAAGGAAGAACCAGAGAACATCAGTACAGCCATGGTCAGTTATCCCGCGCCAAGTAATACCTTGGAGAAACCAGTACCTCGCCAGGCAGACTTGCAGGATGGAACACACAACTCCGCACAAAACACACCTGCGTCTGAGAAGATGGACACCACCTGAACTAGTGATATGAAATTTACTTTTCATATATATTAGAGATGGCAATGAACTTTATAGAAAGTGCTGAAAATACATGGAATTAAGTCCCAGGGTGGAGACCTATGAAGTAGAATCTATTTAAGACCAACCTAAAACGAATGAAATCAGCTGAAATTACCATCCCTGATATGTTTGTGATTCTGTGAGTTGGCAAACTACCGTTGTGGACTTGTTTGTGGAGTGAATGTTTGTGATGATGCTGGATTAAAATAGGACATTTTGTCGCATATCTAGACTTTATTCAGTCTGTGAATCGGCATGTTTTCTTGATGATATATTGCAATGAGTGAGTGTTTGTTGGTGATGCTCGATTAAATGTGACATTGCATTTGAATAAAGACTTCTTTCACCTTATGCATCTGTACTTTTGATTTTAAACTTGTCATTTCAGAAACTGGGATGGTGTGATATGATTGTTAACCCCTCTCAGCATAGTGAATGAGCTCCAATCATCAAACAAAGCTCAATAAAATTCATGATGAACAATCATCAGTAAAAGTGCCTTTCAACTTCTTGGGATTTTTATACCCCCGCTACGATGTAGTAGGGGGTATATAGCGCACCGTGCGTGCGTGAGTCTGTCTGAAATCATTTCCAGAGCATATTTCAAAAACTATATGACTTGGTAACTTCAAATTTGGTATTGAAGTAACCTATATGATGCTGTTGTGCCTTTTAGGGGTCTCAATTCCAAGGTTCAAATAATTTTTGAAATTAGACCCAAAACAGTTCGATTTTTGGACTTTGTCTCGTTTACGGAGCATATCTCAAAAACTATTTGACTTAGAAAAATCGTATAGCGGGTGTTTGTGAGAGAGAATGGAGCCGAAGAAAGATTTCAGAGCCTCTCTGAGCGCTTAAAATAATTTATTGTATATGTTTTACGTGAGTAAACGTAACATATGGGGTTGGGATAAAGAGACCCTGTGTTCAAATGGGTGTCGAGTTTGAATTTTTGGGACATTGAATTTTGACAGTTAAAAATTATTTCGATTTGAGTCGAGAGAAATGTTGCCAACCTTTGCTCACTTTGTTCGCACATAGGAAAAACTGGTCGTTCATCTCTGTTGCGCGACATATTTGCGCTAAACTTCATCTGTGGTGTGATTGAGCTCATGGAGCTGTGCTCACTAATTCTCGTTTCACTCCTGACAATCATTTATGGTTGTAAAAGTGACAAAAGTAAATGAACTGTCAGAACCTAATCATTTTGAAAGTACTACAAGTTCTCAATTTAAGGCCATAAAGCCACTTCTAGTTCTCCGGAAGCCTCTTTAAAGTGAGCTTTTGAAATATCAACGAGGCAGTGATCAAGACATCAACATTTCATATTGGTTCTCATTAACTCGTAAGCTTTGATATGCCCTAGATCTAAGAAGTTGGATGCACACATGAGGAAATGTAATAAAACTAGATAAGCGTTTGCGGGACACCGCAAAAGCAGAGCAGCTCCGAAACTTAGGGTCTCACCTTTCCCTGTTCCGCCTTCTCGTCAGCATCAATAAAATGGGAATTCTTTTTAACAAAAGTTTGTTCATTATTCGAGTTATTACTAATCATCACTGGGGTCACTTTTCACAAGTTTGTTCTTAAAACCTATTTCTTCTTTCAAAATTTGATCAAAGGATTAACGTGGACTTAACCAATATCTCATGATCTTGACCTTTGACCTTGAAGGTCACACCATCAATGATCACTTTTCATCGCGTATAATAATCATGCAATGACTCAAAGTGTTCATAGTTAAAATACGGCAGATTCACAAAAGCATGCCTAAGTTTTGACATCACTGTGACCTTGACCTTTGACAGATTTTAGCGAAAACGTTTTCAAATCTTGGTCTTTCTCCATAGTTCATATATACCAAATAAGAGCCTAATAGCACAAAAAAAGTTTGAAGTTATCACGTTTACAAGGATTGTTGTAGTGATTTCAGAACTCATGACCTTGACCTTTGACCTTGAATGTGAACATGTCAAAATCATTCACCAGGTGTATAAGAAAGAAATTAAGCTATCTATATGAGGTGTTAATATATTCATGGAAAAAAGTTACTTAGTGATTTCAGAACTGGTCAGCATGACCATATCTCGTGACCTTGACCTTTAAAATTCAAGGTCACACAATCAGTGATCACTTTTCATTGTGAATCACAATCATGTTATGATTCAAAGTGTTAATAGTTTAAATAAGACATTTTCGCAAAAGCATGCTTAGGTTGTGACCTCGCTATGACCTTGACTTTTGATGGATGTTAGCGAAAACCTTTTCAAATCTTGGCCTTTCTCCATAGTTGATATATACCAAATAAGAGCCTGATAGCACAAATATTTTACAAGTTATCGTGTTTACAAGGATTGTTTTAGCGATTTCAGAACTTGTGACCTTGACCTTTGACCTTGAATATGAACATGTCAAAATAATTCCCGAGGGGGATAAGTAAGAAGTTATGTATATGAGGTGTTGATACCTCCTTGGAAAGAAGTTATTTAGTGATTTCAGAACTGGTGACCAAGACCCTATCTCGTGACCTTGACCTTTAAAATTCAAGGTCACACAATCAGTGATCACTTTTCATTGTGTATCACAATCATGTAATGATTCAAATTGTTAATAGTTGAAATAAGACATTTTTGCAAAAGCATGCTTAAGTTGTGACCTCACTATGACCTTGACCTTTGACGGATTTTAGCGAAAACCTTTTCAAATCTTGGCCTTTCTCCATAGTTGATATACACCAAAGAAGAGCCTGATAGCACAAATATTTTTCAAGTTATCGTGTTTACACGGCGGCGGCGGCGATGGAAACTGCACAAAAACTGATAGCAGCTCCGACTTAGTCGGAGCTGCTAATTAGAATATAAATCACTAACTGCATTGAGTTAGCCATTGTCAGGTGTTTACAGACAACATGCATTGAAGGAACACATTCATCAGAACTCATTCTGTAAACAAAAGCATGCTTCTCATTTTCGAATTCCAGTCCCCTCTTCCACTTAGTGGAAGGGGATGATAAAATCAAAAGGGGAGATATACTTAAATGAGTGACTTTATTAGCAAACATGATTGGTGTATATAATTCACACCAGGACACATTTCAAGTACTTCAGTATTGATTTATATGAAAAAAATTATGTACACATTCAGGATCATATTTCCATTTTTGAACTAAGGTTACCCAACCAATTTCTTAGGAAAAGCTCTTCCACATTTTGTACATTCTGACAAACTCAAATAAGTGTTCAATCTCATAAATAAGAAACATAAACATGCATCCTTGTCCCAGCCAGCAGAGAAATCTCTTAATAGTTCCCTTCTATGGTCAATGTAAGTTGACATACATTTCAGGATATCCAGCAAGGTGGTTAAGTTTATATGCAGTTGGCAGCAACTAGCAGTAATGTTTGTGCAGTTAACCTTCCCCAGGCTGCAAGATTATCCACATAGAGGTCCAAATACAATGACGCAGACTTCAAGCAAGTTATTCACGCAGAATGATGATGCAGAAGGTTAAATCAACATGATAACTGTCACAGGTGTCTACTTGATGTTGGAGAAGTCCGGTATCAAGGCGTGTCAGCACTTTCAGTTTGTGAGTGAATTGATCAACAAGAGCACTATCATGAGGCCGTGGCAACCCTATCGAGGACATGCCGGTACAGGTCAACACAATCCTGGAAGGTTTTCTCCAGGTACGACTGTCTCTGTTCTATCGACATACAGCTCAAGGTCTGGGACAGCTCCTCCGGTTGTAGAGCTTTCTCCAGTTTCTTGAAGTCTCGTCCGTTTTTCTGTCAACACAAAACAGAAACATTATAACAATAATCAGTGTATGGGATATACATTTATATCCTTGTTAAATCTAGATTACGACCTCTATTGACCTGTTTTCCTTCACATAGGCGTAGGAACAGGGGGGGGCCCGGGGGGGCCGGGCCCCCCCATTTCTGAAACTGGGGGGGCACGGCCCCCCCACTTTTCACCCACGAAAAAAATAATCAATAGCGCTTTCTAGGAGCAAATAGTACGTGTCAATTTTCAAAATTTCTTTTCTCATACTATATATCTTTTCAGAAACAGTTTTTTTTTTAAATTTTAAGCGTTTCTTGGGAGCAAATGGTACTTTTCACACGAAATTTGGATTTTTTTTTAGCTCAACAGACTTAAATGGCATGGCATTCCGTCAGGCGTCCGTCCGTCTATAAACTTTTCTCTTCTTCGACTTCTTCTCAAGAGCCACTGGCTCCAACGAGCTGAAGTTGTAGGTACACCATCGTCAATAGGGGTCTTAAATCATAGATTTGGTGACCCCGTGGCCCCGTAAAATCTCTTTTCATCTTCTCAAGAACGAAAAGGCCAAGAAAGCTGAAATCTTGTGTACATACTCCTTAGCAAATGGGGGTCTTAAATTGCAGAGTTTGTGGCCCTGGTGGTCCTCCGATGCCATGGCCCAATAAACCTATTTTAGGCTTTTTCTCCAGAAGTAAGAGCTAGAAAGTTGAAATATCGACTCCTAAGACATTTGGGATTGAAATTGTACATTTGGTGACCATGTAACCCCTAGTAAGGGCAACATTGGCCACTCCTGAAAACGTCTTTAGCTCATCAGACCTGACCTCAAAAACCTATTTCGTCTTTCTTCTCTAGAACCAGCGTAGTGACTACAGACAGTTGGCATCTCGTGTACATACTCCTACTGTCACTCCTTAGATCATGGATATCTTGATTAATAAGGGCCCAAGGAACCACAGCATTAAAACCTATTTTCGTCTTATTCTCCAGAACCACTGATTCCAGAGAACTGCAATCATTAGTACAGTTAGCTTGGCAAGCGGAGATTCTGATTCATATATTTGGTGACCTTTTGATCCCTAATAAGATCCACAAACTCGAGGACTATATTTGTCTTTTTCTCCAGAACCAGTAACTCTATAGAGAGTTGAAGTTCTGTGTACAGGCACCTTGCCAAGGGGGGATTATAATTTATAGATAAACAATATGTCTAGTGTTTATTTAAAACCTGATTTCGACATCATTTTGGATGCTATTTCAGGATTAATTCTGATCGAACTGAGATATGAATGTTCTTTCTCAGGCTCTGGAACAAGTCAAACTTGTCAACTTTATTTCAATCCTATTTTATTTCCATTTTATCGTGACTTCGGTTGTCTTGGCTGCAAATATTGAAGCTCAAACAGATCCCTTGCAATTACAACTATATGGTCCCCTTGAGTACCCTAACACACGCACTCAAAAATTCCAAATTGTTGACATTATGGACTAATCGTGGCCTAGTGTTAATGCAGCATATGCAGATTAAACATTTGTAATGATTATTATCCGAAATATTAAGAACAAAAGCACTAGGAGTATGATACATGCTAACTTTCAACTTTCTCGCGAGTATAGGTCTTTGTCCCTTTCACAGCTAGGACATACTGTCCTTTCTCTCAAAATGAATGATTTCTATTATAATTTTTTAAAATTTCCGCCTTTAAATTATGTTAACGGTGCTTATTCTATTCAGGTGCATGTTTTAGTTCAAACACATTTTCAAATGTTCATTTCTGATTTGATCTTGGTACAATTTGGTGTATTTACTTTACATAAAATCGATTTTTACAGCCACACCTCTGTCAAGTGATTTTTTTTTTGGCCTCAAAATCAAGGTCAAGTGACATTTTTGGCTACCAAAGCAAGGTCACGTGACTTTTTTGGCCCCAAAGTAAGGTCACGTGACGTTATTTTTATCCCCAAAGCAGGGTCACGTGATTTTAATTTAAATAATCGGTGAAACACATCCAAAATTACTAAGGTTTTCGTGTCCCCCCCCCCCCCACCCACTCAACACAGACGGGGTATTCTGACCCACCCAAGCTTGATCCATCCCCCGCTCTCAAGAAAAAAAATTGGGCCCCCCCACCCCAAAAACCGTTCCTACGCCACTGCTTCATATGAACAACTGACATCACAAAATACCGTCTATGAAAAATACAGACATATCTTAAAATCATAAGAGCTAAACTATTCCAATTGGATGATCATTGTGATCTCGACCATGAGGAAATAAAAGATTAGTCTAAATATCCTAAGATCAGCAGATTTGAAGTTAAGCCATGGCTACTGACGCAGCATTAATCATGTAAGGTTATCGTTAACCACGCATACAGTATATTCCTTTGCTAATGAGCTATGAGTCCTGAATCCTAAGCCAATGGACATTGGTTTGGCCCTAATTGAGATAGCAGGTTGGAGGGAAAAGTGGATGGAGACGCGACTACCTGGAAAGGTGCGTTAAGTCTCTTCTTGATGTCCAGTCTGAACTGTCTGTACAAGTCCTTGTTGCTCGGGTCTGTCGCTCGCAGCCTTAGGATCTCGTACACTCGCCGCGCTTGTCTCTGGAATAACACAAGCATGAAGATACAAATATTTACAGAAAATAGGAAATATTTAAACAATTATGACTAGTTAAAGAATTTTGGAACCATATTTCTTAGAACGGACACAGTAAAATGAAAGGTTGCGTGAACATAATAGAACGTTTATGAGGCACAGCATTTTGGAATAAAATCATATATACAAAATGGTGATTACATTAAAAACAAATTTATATTTGCAGGATATATCTTTCGAAATAAATGATTAAATTTGGTCAGGTAGTAAAAGACTTGTTTTTGGCTTTAAATGTGATAATTTGTTTGAGCTGTGGTACTGTCGGTAAAATTTGTTATACAACATAATAAGTTATTAACCTTGCTTATTTTCAACTTCTTTTGCGCTTCTATAGCCATGTCTTCAGAGAAACCCAAGTACAGCCGATCAGGCTCAAAGCTTGTCAGCTGCATACAGTTGCGCACATCAACAAAGTCTCTCAATCGCTGAAAATTTTCAGATGGATCTTCCACTGAAATAAAATTTTACTTTTAAACATATTGTTTCAAAGAGTGGAGTAAAATATGACTTCAAACACATCTGAAATTGAAATGCCTACCTAACAATTATTAGGTTTGTATTTGTGGAGCATGGGTCATCAAAATCAAGCAGTTAACTGTTATATTCTTTCATTTCTGAGTGTCAAAATTCGAAGTAACCCCCTAGCTTTTATTGAGGAATAAGTACTGTTTTTGAGTCCCGTCATAGAACAATGGTTACAATAATAACATCAGACAATAGTGTTGTAACGTCTGATGAAGTGACCCTGATCGAGAATTTTCAATTCACAGCAAAGTTATCGTCAATAGATGTTGGTTTTAGTTTAAATATTATCAACATGGGTTTAACTTTAAAGTTAATAGAATAGCCTCAGCCATCATGTGTTTTATCCTGAACTAATATCAACGACAAACAATTCTGTCTTCACTCTTCAGCCTCGTGATTTAACTCTCAGTATTAGGTCATTACAAAACTGTACTTTATTTAAGAAATAGAAGACGAGTTAGCGTGCACGATTAAACACGCCAGAGAGTCTTCCACTTCTTGTGTGAGGCGCCCTTAAATAATTACTCGCTTTTACATAAAAAAACGTGGACATCTTATGTTCTTTGTATAAACTATACATAATATTAAAGCCTCCCGTTGTAGAACATATTCCCTAGCAATTGAACAATCAAAGTGACATAAAATATGACGTCATTTTGCTAGGCAACGTTCTAACTGAAGTCTTAAATCACGAACATGTTTTATTATCACATCAAGCATGCTGTCGGTCCCATTGACCGCCTGTGTTTTATTGCCATGGATATCTTATATTTCAAAATACATAATGGTAAAGGCTACTCTATGTCTTTGTTATATTTGGGACCCAACTATCTGCAATGATATCTATAGACTATCTGCAACACTTGTCTCCTGTTGCATGTTAATATTTCAAATCACCTGTAACATCAAGAATCTCAGAGCGACTGTAACAATCGTTGTAGAAAGTTTGTAGCAGATGTCCACCGTGACCCTGTTTTTGGAACGGTGGCAGAACCAACACCTGGCTGAAACAAAAAGGAAAGAAACAATAAATTAGAGGCCACTAATTTAAACATTTGCAACAGAGCAACCGCCAATCTCTTGAATGCCTGTTATCTCGGATGGACCAGCTGCAAGGCTATTTCAATCCACTGACTGTCTGACCAGTTTTGCCTCGCATCACCAAAGGCTATATAATGAATGTACTTTACAGGGATAAACCTAGGAATGTTTTTGGGTGGGCCAATGCCCCACCAGGGTAAATTTAGGTGGGCCCATATATTTGTTTGGGGGTCCAGGGGGCCCCACAAGGTTTAATTTAGGTGGGCCATTTTTTCCTGTGTTTGAAATTTAAAGATTAATGTATTTAAAAATATTTATGTGAATTAAAAATGAATTGAGTTGTTTTCATGCTGTATTGTTTTAATTTTCAGCCAGATTGAACAATTACTGTACGTAAGTCAGTCGGCCAAATAGCAGTGAAATTCTGATGTTATTTGACCAGTAGTTTTAATTTTATACTAGCACTTGGCCGGTTCAATTTTCTAATCTGTCACCATGATCATACATGCAGATGGTTACTGAGCTGATATATATTAACATAATAATATATCCAATATAAATAATATGCTGATATACCCAAACTTTAGATAATCCTTTTCATCGTGATTTAGATGAAAAATAAAAATGATAAATGAAATACTGCACACTGGTACATGTTAGCATTGCATGATATCAGACTTTGAAACACATATAATATAACAAGTTACTTTGACAGTTTCAAGTTCGGTTTTTAAATTATGTAATTGAGAAAAATTATGATTAAACTATATATAACCAATGAGGTCAAACTTACAAATGATATAACTTTACATTTCATAAAATAATATGTGAAGCCATTTCGAAAACATTGTCGGCAAACACTACAATCTGTCAGGTGTCTTGTATCACCAGTCACTACTTCCTATTTTCACTTTCATGAAATCAAAACGAATATGAGTTTTCAAAAATAATTAATTTGACATCCAAACTACACAATATAAATACAGTATGCTATACCTCATTATCTCGATGAAAATCACATCGCAATAAACGATGCCAGATTTGATCTATGACCCTGAACCGTAACTGGTTACAGAATAGAGACAGCTCATTGGCTGACCCAGTTACTTTTCCAAGAATTTTGCGGGATTTTTCACCTTTGACCTGTCACTGTGAATGGATTTAGACACATTTGATTGGTTGTCATATTTTGACTCCAATACGGGGTGAAGGAATGTTTATAATGCTGTGTCTTTGCGTGACACGATGTCAAAAATGGAACAGCAAATGCTAAAATTTGCGATGATAAGCTGTCATCCTTGAAAATCAGACATGTTGACAGAATGGGTAAAGGGATACTAGTAATTAACAGATGATTGAGACAGCACATGGCACAATATTTTCATTGTATAAACCAATGTCGGCAATGACAATTACATTGCAGTAATATAAACAGAAGTACGTTACGGTCATTCTTACAAATAAAAAGTATCAATCTGAATATTATTTAAGGACTATTAAAATTCTATGAATAGATTTTTAACATATATAACAGTTACGATGCCTCTGAAATTTGTTGGAAAACTTTATTCTGGTCGTATGACCAAACTAAAAATAGACTGGTAATTCCCGAAAGTCGAAATGTCGTACATATTTTTAGAAACACTTGTTTTCATTGGCTGAATTTATTACAACAACCAATCAGGGATGTTCATGCATGTGTATCAAACTGGTTCAGTTTATCGTCTTTGTGACAATAATTATGGTTTGCCGGTTGATGTATTTTACTTTAATTTTAATCCATAGGCCGCAATAGCATTTTTTGAATGCGGTAGTTTCAAATAGTATGCGTTAAAAGGCCGCATCCAACTCTTCTGTCTGCGGGAATTTGTGTTTTGATGCGGAAATGCCGCAGAAACGCATCCTAGGTTTATCCCTGACTTTATCACAAAATAAATATCTTGATTTCAATTTTGACTGCCAATATTGCTTGATTTAAAGGGACACTACATGTTTTTCATGAAATTTTATTTAGATTTGATACATACAAAAATAATACTGGGGAAATGTCCTGATTTTATTTCTAAATCATCTCACTCAACTTGCATATGTATCTCATAACTAAATATCTGACAATAACTTGCTTTCAATGAAACTCAAACATCGACTTAATACACGATGAGGAGCTGAATTCATGCACCCCATTTACAAACATATCAGTTATATGTTCCATTGAACAGTACCAACCCATATCTGTCTCTTTGTCTGCTATATATATAAGTTTTCAAAATTACGTTTGATCAATAGGCACGGCCAGCCGCAGACCATTGACCGGTTTTCGATCATAATCACAACTAAACATCTTAATAATGTAACTATACTGAACAGAGTGGCACTAAAAGGGTAATTTTCGACAACAGTCATTACTTCTCGATAAAATGACACCTTTGGTAACTTTTGACCTATGTTACTACATGTACAATAACATACTGGAGGGAGTCCACTGTATGTTACTACAATAACATAGGGAGTGTCCCTTTAAAGATATTCAAGGCAAAGGTTTCTTAGACATTCAGGGGATAATGGATTGAAGTTTTCATGCGGGTATCACTCCCCTGATGGAGCAGAATAGAAGGACATATATTGTATTGAGTCTAAATAAGGATCAAAACCAAAAGACGATATTTAGATTGGCAGTTATTTCAAACATTGATTTAACTGAATTCCGATAAGTAACAGATAACTTTCTATTATTATGCTATAAATGTAATTACTAAAAGCATAAATACTTTGCATGGTTTGAGATCAATTACCTGATTCTTGGTCTGATTTTCTCAGGATAGGCATAATAGTTATAGACAGTCATGTAGCCGACAACAGCATACATCGGGTTTCCATTCAACTGGTATTTTTCAAACCTGCAACATTGCAAAACCACCATTGATTTATCCGCCTATGTATCGTGATTCCCAATCTTCTGCTACATATAACATGAATCAAATACAGGATATTATATGAGTGTCTTAGTCATACTATGTTTACGACACTAGTGCCTGAATATTAGTATTTCAGGCACGAGTACCGTAAATACAGCATGACATAGACTCGACTATAATATTCTGTTTATTACCGAAGTCGTGAAATTGATTAAAATATGCTAAAATCCACTCTCAACCAAATGATGGCGACCCGCCGTTGCTGCATTTTGAACACAAAATCATAGAGCGTGACGTCAAAACTTTGTTTATGACGTCACGTCAACATGACGCAGTGATATTTTTCCCTAGGGCATCGTACGAAAAATATGAACCTTTGTATGATTGCCCTCGTAGGTAATAAATAAATGTTATCGATAGTGACAGTGATAGTGAATGTAAATGAACTTTGATTAATATAATGATAAATAAATAATAAAATGTTATTTCTTACAGAACAACATTCAAATATTTAAAGTTTCTTAGAAAAGTCAGTAAGACCATTCAGTTTTCTTTTTTATTTCCAATTTATGATATTTCCAATATATATGAATTAATTTCTTTTATGAAAGCTTCAGTAACAGTGAGCATCATGGACTACTCACAAGAGAAAATAACTCCATCTGTCATCATCCACATCAATGAATGAGGCAGCATCAATAAAAAACAAAATAAACGTCTGAAGTCGTTCATGGTAGTCTCTGAACCCAGGGGCTTCGATGTCGGTCTTGTAGATCTCAAACTGTCGATCTACATTTTCTGAAATGATTAGTGAAAGATGGATGTAAACACTTTCATAAGACCATGAACAATACAAGGGGAGGTGAGTTGAAGTTTAACGCCCCTTTCAAGACTATTTCACTTATATCTCGGCTGCTAGTATTATGGCAGACAGAAAGCCCGCAACGCCATGTGGCTATGCACTGCAGTGAAACCTGCGAGCAGCGCCTGGAACTAGCAAACCATGGGTGGTACTGCGCTGAAATTCAGTGTAGCATTGCACCCAAACCTTACTGCGTGTAGAACAGTTCTCTACTGCAGACAAAGTTGCCGTGCCCCTGGCGGGTTTCGAACCCCGGACCTCTTGATCCGAAGCCGAACATGCTAACCACTGCGCTATCCAGCCCCCCTGAAAATACAACAGAGATGACTGCGAAGATATATTCAATAACATGTCAGGTCTGATGAAATATATATTCTTACAGTCGCTCCTGTTTTGGATTACGAATTACAATTATAACACGGTTACTTTTTGGAGAACTGGGTAAGTATTGTAGCCTGAAAATTTTGCCATGTGATTGAAAACAAACTGCTCAAACTGTGTTCTCTGAGACAATTTATCATTAGAATCGTCAACTTGATCTTACTCCATCCAGTGACCCCAGGTGGGAGCTATCAGGTGACCACTGGTCAATAGTCAACAGGGCTCATACAACCAAGAGCCCAAAAAAACACTATCAAGGACATGACAAATGTTTTTAAGCACTGGGTCATCATGTTTTCAAAGGCCAGATTTGTTTATGGCATTGGCCATCTTCCGTCGTCCATAGACTTTTCACATTTTCGACTGCTGTACCCCAAAAGCTGAAATTTTGAAGGGAGGTACCTAGCACCTAGGGGATCAAAATTTGTTATAAAGTTTTGAAATCAAGTAATCAACACATTGGATTTGTAGCGGTGATAAATCTATTTTGAGGTCTATTTGATCCAATTATTTTTACTGCTTCTTACTCAAACCTCAGACATAATAAACATTCAAGCACTTTTCAAGGAAAATCTATAAGATTCAAACACTATTCAAGCCCTGTCAGTCAAAACGATAAATTCAAGCACTTCTTAATTGGACACAGGTGAATTCAAGCACTTTTCAAATCTGAGTGAGCGAGTTTTTGTTTACTCTATTTCGGCTGTATCACAGCCATTGGCAGCGACAAATCTGTATGAACCATGGGCAATAAAAATTACTGAGATAAAGTAACATGATAGTGATCTTTACACATGTAATAAGATTCCTCAATTACAAACTCTGTAGATTTGTTTAGACTCTATAAACAATGAAATCTCAGAAACTCCCTTTTAATCCCTTTAAATTTTGAATTTTTTGCTGAATTATCATTTCAGACTAGGCTTTAGGATTAGTCTACGAAATACTGTATTCCCGTCTTCTCGCAGCAGGGGATAAAAGCTCAATTGTCATGAATTGAATACATTATGGAGATAAATATTCTGACATACGATCATCATTTGTATGTTACACAGTCACTTGAAATCTATCAATCAAACTGATAAGTTACCTTTGGTTACAGTGTAGGAGTGTATCTTCTCTCCGAAAGGTTTAAAGTTGGCCTCTTTAGCTAGAGAGGTGATGAACTCGTCTCTACTGTTGTAGAAACCGAGAGGAAGCTCTTTCGTCAGGGTCTGGAGAACATTGTCAGGCTGGCGAAAAAAAATCAATGGTTGAAAGATATTGTTAAAGTATCAATTTATGCAACTCAAACTTGATGGGCTTATGGCTTGGCCTTGTAACCTGATGCAAAGTATCAAAGGCCTTTCACTGACCAATAAAAATTATGCCCAAGGTTAAAGTTTTTAAAAACTTTCCCTAAGCTTAGTTAAAGTTCACAAGGTTAAAACATTTTTTTTTTATCGCGACACATCTGAAACTTTTCATCAGAAGAGATACGCATGTCAGATACCAAAGTTAAAGGTTTTTTAGACAGACATGTGAAAAACAATATATCCCCAGCATCTTCTATTCCATTGCCGACCATATGAGAAGTAAGAAAGCTAAAGGATATTTCCAAGATTTCAATTTTCTGGATATTCTCAGGACACATCTTGTTTATTCCTGTGTACACTCACAGGTGGAAGAGATATCGCTGTTGAATCTGCAATCTTGTCAGGTGTGAGCTTCTCACTGTACTTGATGCTGAGATATGTGGAGAGACGTGCTGCACTGTAATACATCTCAATCACCAGGTCCTTGTAGCCAAATATACTCTCCCTGGAACAAACAGTCAAATATACTCTCCCTGGAACAAACACAACCAAATATACTCTTTCTGGAACAAACAGTCAAATATACTCTCCCTGGAACAAACAGCCTAATATACTCTCCCTGGAGGTGAGGTGAGATGGGGTTTCAGGCCGCTTTCAAGAGTATTTCACTTATATCACGGCTGCTAGTATTATGGCAGGGAGAAAGCCTGCAACACCATGTGGTTATCGTTACTGCGTGTAGAACAGTTCTCTACTGCAGACAAAGTTCACAAAGTTGCCGTGCCCCTGACGGGATTCGAACCCCAGACCTCTTGATTTGAACCTGAACGAGTCAACAACTATGCTATCCCGCCCCAACTCTCCCTGGAACAAACAGCCAAATATACTTACTCTCCCTTGAACAAACAAGCCATATGTACTTTCCCTGGAAGAAACTGTCAAATATACTCTCCCTGGTGGGCAAAGGGTGTGCAAATTTCAAATTATGTACATTTGTAAGTAATAAAAAATAAACAAACATACATCAATACTACAATAATACTTTTTTCTTGTGTAAATATGAATAATTTGATCATACACAAAACCATGTTAAATTTTATAATTTTATGAATGTATTACTGGTAAAAGCTTAGGCATACAACTGGGGTCCAATAGGGTCCAATAGACCCCTTAAATCATACTAGAATTAAATGAATGACTAAATATGAATGAATAAAATATGTACAGTAAGTTTACCCTATTTCCAACCTGTTTAACAATTATTCACCCAAAAGAACAAATAAGGAAATGAACTGAAAATTATACACAGGATCTTTGTTACTTACTGTTCACCAAACAGTTGATGAGTCATATCTGGTTTGAATGTTGTGTCCTCGTCAAATATGTCAGATTCTTGTCGAACTGAAAATTTAAGTGATTTTGTAAGACATATATAATATTCTCAACAAGAGAATTAGTGAGCACAGCTCACTCATGATACCCCGCTTTTAACATTGGTTAAAGAGAAATGTTTGAAAATAGCAAAAGGGCATCAATGTTTAAACTTTTGTATGAACAGATCATTATATATAAGTATTATTAAAGCAGAGTAAGTATTACACTTGTAAGCATGTTTTAGAAGTAAAAGTCGAAAAATTTGAAAAATGGCATTAAATATGCAAATGAGGGTATGAAACATACAAATATGCAAATGAGGGTATGAAATATAAAAATGACAGATGTACACATCAGTGGTTTCGTAACATTTGAACAATTAGCGTCTGAGTTATGAGCGGAACAAAAAGTGTGAATGGCGAAGATGAAAAATGGAGAAAATTTGCATAAATTATGCAAATGAGGGTATGAAATATACAAAAGGCATATGTACACATCATGGTGATTGTACATATCAAGTTTCGTAACATTTGAACACCTTGTTTCAGAGTTATGAGTGAAACAAAAAGTGTGAATGGTTAAGTCGAAAACGGAGAAAATTTGCATAAATTATGCAAATGAGGGTATGAAACATACAAAAGGCAGATGTACACATCGTGATGATTATATGTATCAAGTTACAAGACTTTGAACAATTAGTATTTGAGTTATGAGTGGAACAAAAACTGTGAATGGCAAAGTCGAAAAACGGAGAAAATGTGCATAAATTATGCAAATGAGGGTATGAAACATACAAAAGGCAGATGTACACATCATGGTGATTGTACATAATACATATCAAGTTTTGTAACATTTGAACAACTGGTTTCAGAGTTATGAGTGGAACAAAAAGTGTGAATGGTTAAGTCGAAAACGGAGAAAATTTGCATAAATTATGCAAATGAGGGTATGAAACATACAAAAGGCAGATGTACACATCGTGATGATTATATGTATCAAGTTACAAGACATTTGAACAATTAGTATTTGAGTTATGAGTGGAAAAAAAATGAATGGCAAATTCGATAAACGGAGAAAATTTGCATAAATTATGACCGCTATATACCCCTGACTACTTCGTAGCGGGGGTATAACAAGTAATCACATTTTTGATCTTTTATACCATAACAGAGCTCCAGATAACTTTTGAAGCAATTGGGTATTTACTCACATGTTTGTGTATAATTGAGTAATTACATATTTTTAGGAGTAATCTGAATTTTGTGTACTCCCAGAAATGTAAGGAATCGAGTATTTTCACTCATAGTTTCCGATCCCTATTGAGAAATCAACACGATACGGCCTACATAATGTACAATGAATGCTTTAAATTAGTTTAAAGCATTCATTTTTATTTATTTGATGAAAATAAATATTAATATTCAGGTACATCTTTGAGTATACTATAAATGTATGCCTGAGTCCTTGGCTTAATAAAGATTGATTCTATGAATTAATTCATATTGTTTTTTTATGAACATTTAATCTGTAATTTATTTCAACTTGAAGTGGTAAGAATGACCAAGCCTAGCTAACATTTTTAAGGTTTTCAATCATTCTTATGAAATTAAAACTTACACATTTCTTTTCTATGATATTTCTATGAAAGAATGTTTGGAATGAAGTCAAAGGTATTCGAATATCATAAATTTAATACAATTATATCACAAGTCACATTCAGATTCACACTGTCTATTAAATTTGATACAATGTCTTCACAAACCCATTCTGCAATATCACATTTTCTGATTATATCATTTAATATGTCTTTGATATACCCATTTGAGTCACTAGATTTATCTCTCGTAAAAAAGTCGACGATTTTTTTTTTTTTTTTGTTTTGACTGCATCGCCTTCCTACCTCGCGAAGCCATGTTGACTGTGTTTGATTTAACAGCTCTGCCGTCGAGTTGACGCATGCGCATTAATGTTCTAATCAAATGCCTGGTAAGTTTTGCCGTGTGAATTCTTTAAAGGATGGATGAAATGACATATGGTCCAAATCGGAAAATGGGATGTCAATTTGACCATTGCTCGATTTTAAATTTCTGAAATCGGTCCATAAATTACTTATATACGGCTTTTTAAAAAAACGCCTGATTTAGCCCCGGCGACCAGAATGAAAGTCTGCGGGGGTGTGACCCGTGAAGGGATGACTTCTGTGACGTATGTGGAGGAATTTGATTTTCAGCGATAGTCACAATTCAACGTAATTTCGCAACATTTTGATTGTTAATTTCACAAAGATACCTTCAATAAACCAACTTAAATTTCCCATATATCGAATTTTTAGATATCCAACTAGGTAATTCCGCAGCTGACAATTTGTTAAAATCTAAATATTTTAGATATTTAAAAATACTTACCCTACTTTTACTAGTGCATATTACCTATATGATCCGATGAAGGATTGAAAACGTGACTGAGACAGGATCCTAACGTAACTGTAGTGAAGTGTAGACAGACTGGCTCTAGGGCACGTCACTACCCGGAAGTGTAGTGCAATCCACATAGCTGCGTGCGCAGTGATATGAAAACCTCACATTTCCTAGAGTCAGTCCGAGCGAGGTCCTAGATGCGGGGAGGTAGTTGATCCAACGATGGGTGGGTATAAACCCTAAAAGTAGGGTAAGTATTTTTAAATATCTAAAATATTTAGATTTTAACAAATTTTTAATACTTACCCTACTTTTACTAGTGCATGTTGATTCGACAGTAGGACGGAGGGAAAGGACCAACAGCGAGGACCCCCAAAAGCACTAGTAATAGCAGGACGTGGCAACTGAGCGGAATCCTACAAACAGGAAACCCAAATCAGAAAATGAAACCACAAAAAAGGATTAAAGGAGAGATCTCGACGGTCCGAGAAATAGTCCTAAATCCACCAAGAATAACTCACCTACGACGAGGAGGGCACAGTGAGCTGCTGCGCCACTACGAGAGGTCCAAACGACTGGAGGCCTTGTACATCCTCCACGGAGACATCTCTCAGATAATGACTCGCAAACACCGTGTTAGATTTCCAAAAGCAACCCTTCATGATGTCAGGCACGGAACAGTTCCTGTGAAGTGCCATTGTTGAAGCTAGAGCTCGAATCTCATGCGGGTTGTTTGCGCAGGGGTGAGGAATTCCTGCTGCATCGTAAGCTGTCAGGATAGTTGCCCGAAGCCATAAGGCCAACGTGTTCCGGTTTACCTCTCCCTTAGTCATAGAAGAGAAAGGAATGAACAACCTCTTCCGCCCAGCCCTCTTGTCAGTAGACCGGGAGATGTATTCCTTCAGGGCACGGACTGGGCACAAAGAGAGTTCTTCAGACTCTGACTCATCCACAATCGAAGACAACGGCGGAATCACAAACGCTCTATCAGGTTGACCAGGCAGTTGGTTTTTCGCGACAAAATCCCACAGCAAACCTAGATGCACTGAGCCATGACGCCGTTGCTCGAACCGGACCCTCGTAACATCAATAGCGTGTAGTTCACTCACTCTGGCAGCTGTTGCCAAAGAAAGTAGGAACGCCGTCTTCCTGGAGAGGTTCTCAAAAGAGGCCTCCGACAGAGGTTCATATGGAGCTCCACGAAGGTTCTTCAGGACCAGGTTCAGATCCCAAGCTGGAGGGCGAAACTTGACTTTCTGGTCCTCCAGCTTAAAGGACTTCAGCATGGCTATCAGTTCCGGAGTTTTAGAAATCTTCCTGTCTGTTTTAACAGCGAGAACTGAATTGAGGGCCGAAAGATAGGTAGAAATCGTTCCACCCTTGAGGTGCCTCTTCGATCGAAGATGGAACAAAAAATCTGCCAGAAACTGTGGTGAAGCTGACAAAGGATCTTGCTTATGGGATCTGCAAAAATTCTCAAACGACAGCCACTTATCGTCATAAAGGGCTCTAGTTGAAGGCCGATGTGCTCCAGTAATAGCGCTGGCTACAGGCGCTGAGTACCCCTTATCCCTTAGAGTCTTCTGCAGATGGTCCAAACGCACAGATGAAATCGTTGCGGGTCTGGATGTAACTGCCGACTGTGAGGATGCAGAAGGAGGTTTGGCCACGGGGGCAACGGGTTTGGTTCTCCTTCTGCTAAAAGACGAAGTTCTGGAAACCAAGTTCTGGCCGGCCAAAAGGGCGCGACCAAAAGCAGATTCATCATCTTGGTCTCCCTGATCTTGGCCAGAACCTTTGGCAACAGAATTGGAGGTGGAAACGCGAACGCGTCCAGACCGTCCCAAGACAGGGACAGAGCGTCCACTGCCCACGCCATCGGGTCTGGAAGGGGAGAGACATAAGTTGGCAACTGGTTGTTGAATCTTGTGGCGAACAAATCCATCAGAGGACGATGGTGTTGCTGACAAATCAGGGTGAAAGCTTCCGGGTTGAGCATCCACTCCGTTGGTGATGGCTTGTCCGGTCTGGACAGAGCGTCTGCCAATATGTTCCTGCAACCCGGGATATGACGAGCCCTGATCAAAACGTGGTTGGCGTCTGCCAACTCGAACAGTTGGAAAGTCTGTTTCAATAACTGGCGCGACCGAGTCGTCCCCTGGAAATTGATCAGGTAAACCACTGTCGAGTTGTCCGAGGCTATACGAACCCGAGAGCCTCTGAGGACTCCGATCCAATGCTCGATTGCTAAGATGACTGCCTGCAACTCGAGATTGTTGCTGTGCCAACTGACTTGATGTTGCGCCCACAACCCTGCTGCCGTCCGCTGACCCAGGTGGGCTCCCCACCCTTGATGTGAAGCGTCTACAAACAGTTCGTGATGATGACTGAACTCTGTCAAAGAGACTCCTTCGCAAACATTCGATGGGATCGTCCACCACCTGAGGTAACGGTGTAGATGCAGTGGAAGCCAAAGGCTTTCCCTGGGGTCGTCCTCTTGACAAAAAGGAATCAGAAACACTTGCAGAGGGCGCGCCATGAGACGACCTCTGAGAGTGAGGGCCTGAGCCGAAGTCAGAAGGCCTAGAAGGGACTGCCACTGACGAACCGACAAAGCCTGACGAAGACCCCGCAACGCTAAACGCTCTATCTTCTCCCACCTGTCTGGGGGTACTCGGAGAAGATCCATGTTGGTTAAGAACAGACCTCCTATAAACGTCAGCTGCTGGGATGGGACTAGTTGCGACTTCTCTGAATTGACAAGCCATCCCAACTGTCGCAGCAGGTCCAAGGTAAATAGGGTCTGTCTGTGTAAAACTGTTGAGTCCCCGTGGCTCATCAGGCAATCGTCTATATAGGGGTCGAACTCTATCCCCCGAAGATGGAGAAACCTGGCGATCGGAGACGTAATGCGAGTGAAAAGCCACGGGGCCGTAGAGATTCCAAACGGAAGAACCTTCCATTGATAATGTACCCCTTGGAAGAGGAATCTGAGGTACTTCCGATGATGCTTGAAAATTGGTACATGAAGGTAAGCGTCCTGAAGATCTAAACTGACCAGCCAATCGTTGGGTTGAAGCTTGGAACGCAGTAGATCCAGGGTAACCATTGTGAAATGCGGAGGCTCTGGCATATACAGATCGTTGAATAAAGCCATGTTGTGTATCATCCGCATCTTGTCTGAGTTCTTCTTCGGAACCAGGAAGATTGGGGAGTAGTATCCTGGGGAGAAGCTGGGGTCTGGGACCACCTCTATTGCTTTCTTCTCCAACAGTGTCTCGATGTTGGAAGACAACTGAACGATCTGAGTCGGCGAGTACACGCGTGACCGGGGCAGGGTGGTCAGAGGCGGAGGGTTGGAGATTGGCATTTTGTATCCAACCCTGAGGATTTCGGTGACAAAGGGATCTTCTAGGATTGTCCAGTTTGGCCAGAAGATCCCTAGTCTCCCGCCTACGGGAGTAGTTTGGTACGGGACGACTGGAGGCGGGAGAGACCAGTCGTGCATGTCCAACGCTTCAACGGCGTTTCTTGTAGGCTGGGGTCTTGGGAGTTTTTGGCTGATCGAAATCAGGGCGAGGTCTCTGAGGGATGTAGCCTCCCCTACCTGACTTGCCTCGTCCTCCACCACGAGCTCCACGTTGAGCGAGCCTGACGGAATTGCGTCTCCCCACATAGGTTTGGTTGGCCCTAGGGTTTCTGGGGACGAAGGCTGTTGACAGAGACTTGATGGCACGAAAAGTGAAGTCTGATTGTGCCAGCGAAGCATGTTCCTTGTACACCTCCGGTATCTTGTCCGCAAAGAGGGTAGGAGTGGAGAGAGGAGCTCTTATCAGTGATTTCTTGAATTCTTCTTCCCAGATGCAGGGGGCAAGAAGACCGTTCCTACGGATAAGAGTGGTTGAAGCCATAGCCGAGCGAACGTGGTCTACAACGACTGACACAGAGTTGGACACCCACCTAAACATTGTGGACTGGTGATCCATCCTCGATGGGTTCTCCTCCGTAAGGTCCTGCGTGAGGGCATCAGCGGCAGAGGCGATAGCTGAGAGAGGTTTCAACATCCGCTTCAACTCTCTATCCACAGACAACAACCTAACGTCTTGCACTTTATAAGAACCTTGTGGCGCATCTGACAGCCTAGAACAAGAGTCATCCTGAGGGGCACCATGGTCAAATACTTGCAGAGAGTGAACCTTGAAAGTAGCAGACGAATTCTTGGCTGGCCGAAACGTTGGGTTGAGCGACAGTTTCCTGAACTCGTCGTCCAAAGACTCAACTGCATCCGAGACCATCGGGTGTGGAGGGATAAGTAATTCAGGCTCATGCCAGACGGCTAAAGAGGCATCAGTATCCGGGCCTGGTGATGGAGACGTTACCAGCCTGTCAGCAATCCAGGAATACACTTCTCCTAAGGGCAGATGAGTACCCTGGGGTTCGCTAGGGTCCACAGACTTAGACGGAGATACCGGGTCATAGTAGCGGTCATCTGAGTACGTGGAGGCTGAACGACGAGGAGAAGCCTCCGACTCCAAAGTGTCTCTGATAGGAGATCTGTCACGGAAGAGCGAGTCACTGGTGTCCTGAGCAGGCACGCGCTCTCTTGACAAGCGATCCTTAGAACGCTGGCGCTCCTTCTCCAGAAGCTGACGCTCTTCATCCCTGAGGCGCTGGTGCTCAGCCTCCTTGAGGCGCTGGCGCTCGTCCTCTCGACACAGGCGCTCATCTTCCCGGCGCTGGCGCTCGTAGTTTTTCTGGCGCTGAGCTTCAATGTCCTTGAGGCGCTGGCGCTCATCTTCACGGCACAGGCGCTCGTCCTCGCGGCGCTGGCGCTCGTACCCTCTGTGGCGCAAAGCTTCAACCTCCTTGAGGCGTAGGCGCTCCTCATCTCGGTACCGCTCATCCCTGTGCTGGCGGTCAGAGTTCTTGTGGCGCTGGGAATCGATGTCCTTGAGGCGCTGACGCTCCTCCTCCCGGACGCGGCGGTCCTCCTCCAACCGTAAGTGTTGGCGCTCATCCTCGCGGCGCTGGCGCTCAAGCTCCTGGCGTTGAGCGTTCTCTGCACGTCGAGTGTCCTCCAGGCGCTTCTGTTCCAGACGACGCTCCTCCTGGCGTCTCCTGGTTTCCCTGAGCTCTGCTAAGCATCTTTCATCCTCCTGGCGCTCGAGGTCCTTTAGAGAAAGTTGATATCTCTCTTCTTCTTTCTCCACCTCGAGCTCCAAGCGCTGGCGCTCACCTAGGCGCTGCTGATCCTCTAGGCGCCGGCGCTCCTCAGAAGAGAGAGATTTCCTGTTGGAAGAGTCCGACAAGGGAGGGTCTGCCACCCCACTCCTGGGCCTCCTATCCGAGCGTGATACGTTCCCGATGGGCGGAGCACCAGGGTTGATCGCGTTCTCTAACTGTTCCATAGAAACACGCTGTGCCTTGGTCTTGGATGGAGCAGTATTCCCAGTAGGAGAAAGAGCATCATGAGGATGATCTCTTGCTGGAGACAACCCGTCAATGGGTTCAGAGATAACAAGAGTATCCTGGTCGAGGTCTGAAGTGGCCATCCTACAGCGTCGCTGGGTGAACCTCTTTCTCCTCGCCCTCAGGTAAGACTTGAATTCTGACGCAGAAAGATGACAACAGTGACCACACCGGGAGAGCCACTCACACGGTGTGTCCGCCAAACAGTCTGGGCAGAGGGGGTGCGGGTCCTTTGCCGACTTGGGGGATTTGCAATCAACGCAAAACACTCTCGGCATGCAAGAACGAGTTCACTGTCAACAAAAAGAGAAGCCAGTGAACATAAATAATCAAGCAAACAAAACCACCATAACATGTTAAAAGAACTTTAACATCAGAAAAGGTTGAGTAATGAAAGCTTAATTCAAGCATGAAAAATTACAAAATTGGTAATGAAAAATTTACAAAGAAATTTTAATACCAAAAAATTAAATTCCCATGAAGAAAGAAGCAATTGAAGTAAAGAAAAACAACATTGGATACGAACTACACAGACTCAAGGTTAAAAGGGAGATAACCGCTGTGGTCAAAGTTCATACACATGGAATGTAAACACATGAAACTTTCAACAAGAATACAATTTACAATGTAAAATTAACGACTATAAATAGCCAAGAATTTACACTCACAGTGGAAAACATAAACAAAAATCAAAATTATCCATAAATATGGATAAAATAAAAAACAAAAACGGTAAACAAAAAGTTGTGACGTCACCACAACAAATCGAGCAAGACGAAGGAGGCCGCCATTTTGAATGGCCAGCGAAAACGTGCTCCGAAGAAAAACAACGAAAATAGCTACCAAAACGCGTAAAAGTGTTAGAAAACACGATAAAACGGTAGAGTAGGCTGCGTAGCATAAAAACAGAAGTCAAATTCCTCACGAAAGCCAATGCAAATGGCGACATGAGCGAAGAAAAACATCGTTCTCGAAGAATGAAGAAAAAAATTCTACGACGAGGTAGGTGAAAACTACGCTTGTTACACTTCACAATACAAAAATAGAGAAAAGACATACCAATGACTAAACCACACGGTTTAGGTAGATAAATAGGTAGAAAAGAGAAAAATTCCCGTCTCAAATACACGTCCGTAATGCAGGTGCGATATAGGAAATGTGAGGTTTTCATATCACTGCGCACGCAGCTATGTGGATTGCACTACACTTCCGGGTAGTGACGTGCCCTAGAGCCAGTCTGTCTACACTTCACTACAGTTACGTTAGGATCCTGTCTCAGTCACGTTTTCAATCCTTCATCGGATCATATAGGTAATATGCACTAGTAAAAGTAGGGTAAGTATTAAAAATTACACAATTATAACATAAACATGTCTTTTTGGCGATGTAATACACCTCATAAATTCATTTAGCGGCAGTGATAATTATCATTAATTAATTAACGAGACACCGGCGGAGAAGCTATCTAGCCGCCCCGCCTATCGCTTATCACAGTCACGCCTCAGTGAGCATTTTCAAAAGGATTCGCCGAACAAATTGCGATAGTGTTAAAATGGGTGAATTAAAATCGTCTTAATTATCAATTTCAAGTGTTTATTGTCTCGATTTTATGCTCAATTGATTCCGATATACAATATACGTAGAGGTAATCATCTGTCATTCTTGAGAAAAATGCATTTCATCTATCCTTTAAGCGACTCGAAAGATGACAAATAAAACAACGCTGTGGTCGTCACGTGACTACAAACTCCTTACAGTGGTTACTATTTCGTTGAATAGTAATGTTGAAGACATTGCTTTCACAAACGCTGTTGTAGATTTTGAAATGCGGAGTATATTATGGTACGCATGTCAATTTCGTTAATTGAGTACAGTACGCTTGGTATTTTTAACAATTGGGTTTTTGGTGAATCTAATGCGTTTTTGGTACTCCCTAAAACAATTTTAATGGAGTAAATTGTAATTTTATTGCGTAAAATACGCAAATACGCGCACTATCTGGAGCTCTGCCATAAAGAGTGAAGCTCTTTAAGTCGTATTGTTAGTACTAAATTAAGTAGAGTAGTGTATTTGTAGGTAACCGGCTTCATCCTCAACTGGATTCAGACTGAGGGCTATGTGGTGTGTGTTCTGGCTTATTTAGGGAACTCGTAGCTACTGTGCAACTTGGCAACAGTGTGGTGGCAGTGTGTTCACGCTTGACAACCAGCGATGGAGCTAGAAAATTATTTTACCGCAGTGGTAGCTGGTAGGTCTAACAGCATATATTTTACAAAGATTAAAAGTAAAATTCTCCATTTTTATTATCAGTAATCCCCAAAATATTGATCTCATTGTCAAGTTGTAGTAGTACTATATACATACCAAGCTTGAAGTGCACTGCATCATTTCCAGAACACTTGTAGGATTCAAATTTGTTCTTCAGCAAACTCATTCCTGAAAAGAATTTTTAAGATATATAATGTTTTTGGTTCTTAGAAAAACAACTTAAAATTTGTTTTCTATCATCATTCTATGAAAATGATTGAAATGTTAAATAAAAAATCCCAAGTAGATGATAACCCCAAATGGTTCATTTACACATAACGATTGTTCCCGTATATTGAGCTACGCCTTGGAAACATAATTTTCAATTGTTTTCCATCGAAAGGATCAAAAGTCTCACAAGAGGAAAGCAGTTGGAAATATGATTCTGTAAACCTCTGAAGGCCCCAACCCCTGACGGAAAACGTTACGCTATATTTTGCTTATTTTTGGTGCTACTGCATACATACATTTGGATGCATTTGACAGTTCACAAACAGACCTTTATCAAATTATGATTACCTTAAATTAACTTAAAATGGTAAACCACTAAATCGCATGAGATTGTGTGTGGATATGATGTGAATGTGTGTTGAATGTGACACCAGTCACCATTGAGGTGAGATGATTTGGGGTTTTCAAGAGTATTTCACTTATATCACAGCTGCTAGTATTATTGCAGGGAGAAAGCCTGCAACACCATGTGGCTATGCATTCACACTTTGCGATAAAACCAGCGAGCAATGGCTGGAACTACCGAGCCATGGTACTGCACTGAAATTCAGTGTAGCATTGCACCCAAACCTTACGGCTTGTAGAACAGTTCCCTGGCGAGATTTGAACCACGGACCTCTTGATTCGAAGCCGAATGTGCTAACCACTGTGCTTTCCCACCCCCTGACAGTGACTGTCACCATTGATTCTAGTCCAGCATGCTAGACGTCTTCCTACGCTGACGCGGTCAGGTGCCGGTCATCGCACATAAACTGTTGTTTAGATTATCAGAACTACATCGATCCACTTGTGACACAGCATATTATTATTAAACAGCAAACACTTATTGCCCATAACATGGATATGGAATGAACAGTTTCACTTGTCATCACTCATGTTGATTGTTTATTCCATACAAATTTGATTTGTTATCTTTATATCGAATTTTTTAAGTCACATTTCGTTGGCATCACTCAATTTGAGCAATACATATTTATAAAATGAAAATGAACGAAAGCATTCGTTTGAAATAAAGACGCAAAAACCTGAAGGTAAGTAAATTTACACAACTAACCAATACGCTTTGCTTTTGACACTTGGATCAAATGGTTTTGAACTGATTCTATTTTCAGAAATATAGTTTATTTGATAAAATATATATTACATCTCTTGTAAACACAATAATTGGAATCTGAAGATAATGTTTTCACACTTACCCGCCATTTTGGCTCCTTCTTCCACTCGCGCCTCTGTTTTGAAGACACTTCCGGTGTCAGAAACATTTGCTTCCGGGTCAGTGTTACACGAGGACACGGCGACCTCAGACCAATGAGCACTCGTTTCACACGTGCTAGCCTTCACCTTCAACGCAAAACATGGCGGGTAAAGAGACGGTATGTTTTGGTCCGGGGTTGAACAGTGAATGTCAATGAATAATAATATGAAACTAACATAATTTCTATGCACAAAGACGCATAATCTCTCTACCTCACTTTGTTATTACAGGAATTTAGCTTGGGGATTGTATCCAAGTTGTGGCCCTATCCCAAACGTGCAGAGTGCGAATCGCCTAAGAAGGTTGTTACAGAACATGCATGCGTTTCTCTTAGTAACCCGGCTTATGTTCGTACCTCTAAACGGAGCGACAGCTCCATCCATATGCAACCCCTCCTCGCTGACACCACCCCCACCCTTTGTTGCAGTTATTGCATGTTTATTTGTTTACGTTTTGTTCCCCTATGTTCTGTGACCTTTGCGTGTCTCCTCCTGTGTCAAATGAACTTGACTTTCTTCTGCTTTACCCTTCACTGTTAACTGTAAACTGTTAACTGTAATTACTTATTTAAAAGATCATCAACAATCATATTATCAAATACATAACTTTAATATACTTTATGTTCCATGTTTATATTAGTGTCTTAACGCGTATGCTTTTTAATTATCAAGTACATTGTCAGTGTTCTTTTTTTGTAAACAAATGATATAGCATGCATTATTTTATGCTATAATCAATGGAAAATTATCTTTTATTCATAATTCAGTTTAAAAGTGATGTGATATATGAGATGGTAACATATTTAACTGATGGCATGCTCTTTTGTGAGTAAAATTATAAGATCACAGATTTTCTCTATTTTATAATATAGTATCAATCAAAATGAAGACATATCTTTGCATCTTACTGTTTATTTCTTGTTCTGTTCTCTCTTTTACATATGTTTATGTTATAATGATGCACAACATTTTATTGAATGCTATCTGACACACTTGATGTGTGCCATAATGATACTAGATTTATTAGATTGTTATAGTGAATTATTGAAAAAAAATGACAATATCTACAAAGGGTACTGTATCTCTTGATGACATAAGCTAATCACTTTTCTCTCTTTCACAATTCGCTTCCTTTTCTCCACCCTCTATTGTTATCTATTGTCACCTCAAAATGACAATCTGGTGAAGTTCATATCGTCTACAAAATTAAATTCTGATTTTTTAGCTCATCAGGCCTGAAAGGCCCGATGGGCTTATGGCATGGCATGGCGCCCGGCGTCCGTCCATCCGTCTGTAAACTTTTCACTTTTTCGACTTCTTCTCCAGAACCAATAACTCCACAGAGCTGAAAATTTATGTGCAGACTCCTTGGCAAATGGGGATTCTAAATTGTAGATTTGGTGACCCCATCACCCCAAATGGGGTCACAGGGGTCACATGTTTAAAAAACTATTTTCATCTTCTTCTCCAGTTCCAAAAGGTCTAGAGAGCTGAAAAGTTGTGTGCAGACTCCTTGGCCAATGGGGATTCTAAATTGTAGATTTCGTGACCCCATGACCCCAAATGTGGTCACAGGGGTCACATGTTTAAAAACCTATTTTCATCTTCTTCTCCAGTTCCAAAAGGTCTTGAGAGCTGAAAAGTTGTCTGCAGACTCCTTGGCCAATGGGGATCCTAAATTGTAGATTGTGTGACCCCATGACCCCAAATGGGGTCACAGGGGTCACATCCTTAAAAACCTATTCTCCTTTTCTTCTCCAGTTCCAAAAGGTCTTGAGAGCTGAAAAGTTGTCTGCAGACTCCTTGGCCAATGGGGATCCTAAATTGTAGATTGTGTGACCCCATGACCCCAAATGGGGTCACATCCTTAAAAACCTATTTTCATCTTCTTCTCCAGTTCCAAAAGGTCTAGAGAGCTGAAAAGTTGTGTGCAAACTACTTGGCCAATGGGGATTCCAAATTGTAGATTTTGTAACCCCACGACTCCAAATGGGGTCACAGGGGTCACATCCATAAAAACCTAAATTCATCTTCTTCTCCAGTTCCAAAAGGTCTAGAGAGCTGAAATGTTGTGTGCAGACTCCTTGGCCAATGGGGATTCAAAATTGTAGATTTTGTGACCCTGTGACCCCAAAACCTATTTTCATCTTTATCTCAACATCTCAAGTATGTAAAGCTCTAGAAAGGTGAAGTATTGTGTAGAGACTCTTTGGTCAAAGGTGATTCTTAATTGTAAGATGGGTGACCCTGTGACTCAAAATGTGGGTCACAGGGGTCCTGATCTAGAAACCAGGTAAATGTGCCTTTTACAAGATAAATGAATAAATTTAATTTAATGTTTGTTGGTGCAATATATTGCGATATGAAAATCGTATTGCAATATGTGTATTGCACAACTCTGTATTGCAATATATTGGTATTGCAATAATATTGCACAGCCTTATCTACTCCCAAAAATAAGGGCATGACAGCAGTGCAATTTCAACATGCCTACATGTACGATTTTGGAGTATTTTGTACACATGACTGTACTAAAATTTGATAGTACACCAATTTTTATACCTCCGTCTTACAGCGTAAGCGGGGATATATAACGTTCATTCTGTCAGTCTGTCCGTCACAAAACTTTTTGCAGAGCATATTTCTCAAACTATACATGCTAGCTTGACCAAACTTGCTATACATTTAAGCCATGATCACTAGTTGTGCCCTTTGAGGGTTAAATCGATTTCTGAATTTTATTTTTTGCGGTTTCCATGGAAACATGACCAAAACAGTGACCCTGTAAGGAAGTCATTTTGTGTCGAGCATATCTCCCAAACTAAACAGGGCAGCTTAACCAAACTTGCTAAGATGTGCCTTTTGTGGGTAAGAGTTTAAAATTTGAGAATTTTATTTTTGGCGGTTTCCATGGAACAACAGTTAACAGTTATCTCTTGAACTGTACATTCCATATGCATTCAACTTTACACACAGGTTAGTCATTCCCATTGATGTGCCCTTCCTATTTTCTGTAATGTCAAATTATAATTGGAAGCGGGGGTATGTGAGCTGTGCTCGCTTCTACACTTGTCCAAATTGTACTTCTCTGTGAACATAAGAATTGTTCATTTTATATATTTCTGTATGGACTAATTGAGTACAGAACTGTTACAGGGTTACATTATTATAGTCTAAGTTCCAGAGTAAACCTCAGTAAACAAAAATGATGTAGATTATTGTTGTTAAACCTCAGAACTAATAGTATCATACATTTAACTTCATCATTTTTGTACACTTAAACTAATACTCCAAAATGGCAACATGGCTGTATAACCCAGGAGGGTAGGCAGTGATTATGTCTTTGCAGAGACAGCCAAACATTGTGTACTAAGTTAATGTATATTGAATGCAGTTGTAGAGCTATGTGTGCTTGTTGGGTTTGTTGCATGATATGTGGAATTGGGGGTGTGAAGGGAGGGGGGTGGTGGTGTGGGTGTGACAGAGGGGTCACTTGATTAACCAGAGCTCAGTAAGTTATTACCGCGGCAGTACACTGCATAGCTGCATTACCAAGTTTATATTAGTTGCAATGAGAATGCAGACTGATAGATAGATTATGTGAAATTATATAAATTAATTTCACTTAAATCTTTTTTTGTTCATAACTATTTTAAATACGATTATAAATTGAAGTTTGAATAATATTTTGTAATATATTTGTTTCAACTTCATCCATGCAGATAGATGTGAGTTAAATTTTGAATTTTATCTCTTTTCTTTTTTTATCTGATTGACTTTCAATTTTTCAATACTTTAAAGTAATATTTTTACTAATTTTTCTCTCTCTTTTTTAAAATGAACTTAAGATAATGACTTTTACTTCCTCAAAATTTAGTTTAGATATGATTGCAACTAACAACTAGATTTAAGTATTGGGACATAAAAATAATTCCTATAATTAATATTGTTTTAAACCTTTATATATTTTTATATATATATATATATAGAAGTAGGGTGTTCCTTACATGTTATTTATTGTTAAAGTCTTTCTATGTGTAGTTTTAAAATGAAGAGTTTATTGCTTGTAAACTTGACTTATCCATTTGAATACTAGTATATATAAGATTGAATCCTAATGACAAGGCCTGTCAGACACTTCTACTTGTTTGTCCTGTCTAGTAACTTTTTTGAGGTTTTTGATTAATTTTAAATTTAAAAATTAAAAATGTTCAAAATCATGCTTTCGGACTGGTAACTTTTCAGGTTTATGATGATCACATATGCAGGTGCTTGCAGAGGTTAAATTAAAATTATTTTCCACCTTTTTTCGGTTTTAATACATTAATAGTTAATACTTCCTTTTGCTGTTAGGTGTCCTAAACTTGAACCTCAGGTACTTGTTCGTAGCTGTTAGTGTCAATAAAATGTTGATTGTACTAATTCTGAACTCAATATTTAAAATAAAAAACTATTATGCTACCAAGCCTAACATTGCTGTGTGTTGTAGACCCATCTGGAAACTTTACTTTAATCAGTGAATACTTTAACCATGTTTTCAATTAAAACTCTAATGTGATCATTATATATTATGAACAAAATCTCGAGCTATAGTTAGTATGAAAAAAAATGTTCCACTATGCAGTCCCATTCAAGTTTGTATACCTTACAGCAGAACTTTGTGCAAAAGATAACATTGTTCTTTCAACAGAAGGCTTCATTTTGACTGCTTCAGTGCACATGAAACTGCATACAAACATGCTTGTTCAGGGTCTAGTTACAAATGGGCTTTAAGTCATTTCCTTAACGGTCTTTTTTTTGTTGCACCATTGTAGTGCTGGGCTCTCTGTAGAGGGAAAGGTCTCCCATAGTAGCACATTGAGAGAGTTTGATCCTCATTGTCTGTCCTTTATATATGAAGGTTGGTTGGTGTATAGTAGCACACAACAAGAGTTAGATCTTTATGGCGGGAGTGGTCTCCCATAGTAACACATGACGAGGGTTAGATGTTTATGGAGAAGTTGTCTCCCATAGTAGCACATGACGAGAGATGTTTATACAGGGAGTGGTCTCCCATAGTAGCACATGACGAGAGTTAGATCTTTATGGCGGGAGTGGTCTCCCATAAGCACATTATCTGTCATTTCTAAATATATTATAAAGTTTGGTTGATGTATTACAGTATACTCACTTCCTGAAATTTTAAATCCTTGGGAATTTAAGAATTCAAGTTTAAAGTTAGATTAGTTAGTTTATTTTCTTACATTCCACCTGATGAAGGAGCGAGCATATATAACTCTGAAAATGTTGTGTATTTTAATATTAATGAAGTTGTTTATATCAAGAAAATCTTCCTCTTCTTAATTAAATGAGGGTTAAACCGTGGTTAAAAGAATTTCTTATAAATCAAATTTTTCAATAATTATGTCTCAAGTTATGGCTTATGTCTTTTGATAAAGAGTGCATTTGGCGTATGGGAGTTTGAAAGAAAATGTGAACATCTTTTGGGATAAAGCACATAGAGCTCTGATTGAAATCACTAAATGGAGAGGTTGTGGATGTTGAAATCTGTGTGTTTATGAGGTATTCAATTGTCGTAACGCGTTATCCATACTTCTGAAATTATAAGCTACATCAAATTCTGACAAAACATAGTTATCTCAACAAAATCATGTATCTATCTGAATTTGGTAATAGAAGAAATGTGAGGCCAGTCTATTAGAGCAGATGTTTGAATCCTCAGGTTCAATCCCAGCAATTTAAATTAACTCTAGTTATACAGCTTGGAAGAGTTAAATATTTAAATATATTCTATTGTGCATGAAGCTTGAGTCAGTTTTGAATTCATGTTCAGTCTTTTTAATGCAAATATTATGTTAATATTGTTCTAATCACTTAAAAAGATTTAACTTTTTACCTGAATATAATGAACTTATTATCCTAACGACGGAATATTACTTCATAATAAATTGATACCATTTTAAAGCTATTGATGTTGTGACACTTTTCCGTTGGTTCTTTCAAAATGATGAGTAAAAGTGGTGTATCATTCAGATAATGGTGGATTTCAGGTTATCAGACATATCATCAGTACTATTTTAGAATCGTACACAACGATCCTCATCCACGACTAACTTCTCATTTTTGATCATGCTTTTTGTCCCCCGACGCAACGAGGAACGGGGGACTATGAATTCAGCGGCGTCCGTCCGTACGTCACATTTCTTGTTTACGCGATATCTCATGAAGTCTTTAAATTAGGTGTCAGCTTACATTGGGGGAAGATGCAGACCCCAGTTGATTTTAGTGACCTTGACCTTATTTTTAAGGTCACCGCGACACTTTGACCACTTATCTTATGCTTGTTAACGCGATATATCATGACCGGATGGACCCAAAGTTTTCAAATTTGTTGTCAGCCTACATTGTGGTAGGATGCAGACACCAGTCGATTTTGTTGACCTTGACCTTATTTTCAAGGTCACCATGACACTTTGACCACTTTTTGAACCCTTGTTTACGCGATATCTCATGAAGCGTTGCATCCAAAATCTTCAAATTGAATGTCAGTCTACATTGGGGGAAGACGCAGACACCAGTCGATTTTAGTGACCTTGACCTTATTTTCAAGGTTACTGTCACTCTTTGGCCAATTTTTGAACTCGCAACGTTAACACGATATATCATTACTGGTTGGACCCAAAGTCTTCAAATTTGGTGTCAGCCTAGATTGGGGGATGACGCTGACACCAGTCGATTTTGGTGACCATGACCTTATTTTCCAGGTGACTATAACACTTTGACCACTTTTCGAACGTTAACGCAACATCTCATGAACTCGAGCACCCAAAGTCTTCAAATTTGCTGATCATCATGACACTTTTTACCAGTAATGCAATATATAAAGTAGCTCAATTTGACCAATTGATGTGTCTTTAAACTCAATGTTACCGGCGGGGGACATTGTCATGTTAGTGGCAAACACTTGTTGTCTTTATTTGGAATGACTCTTAATTACAACTTTTTCTAATGGTTAAAGGAAACGATGTATTTCACTATTTCATTACTTTCCTGCATTAAGCCTTTCTTGTAAATTACACCAATTGAATGAAAAGCCTGTTGCATGTTGTGCCTTCATTGTTTTGTAACATACCTTTTTACCCTTAATCCTTCATAGTTGGGATTTTATCCCTTGTAATATATAGAAAAAAAGGGTTATTTTTTTCAAATTATGAGTATTCTTTTGTACATCTTCTTTGCAAAGTATTGCCTCTTGTAAACGTCGACCAAAGTAAAAATCATCATAAAATGAAATTGAGGAAATGTCCTTTTTTATTGTGTGTGTGAGTATATTCTACTTATTTAAAACTGGACACAATTAATAAGCATATTCTGCCATTGTTATTCATGGCTATTGAAACTCTATGCAGACTTACTGATTAATATTTAACTATACGCAAGCAGCATTAGCTGGGAAACTACGTTCACTCTACCATGGATGAGGTTAGCTTTCTTTCCATTTATTAATTAAAGGGCTTAATTATCATTTCTATTGATGTGTTTTGAATATTAATTTTCCAACAGTTAAATTGTTAAATCTTTCTATGTAGTTCTTAAGTTGATGAAAAGTCCTGGAATATCCCAGTTGTGTGCTTACTACGGTAATTGTCAAATTAATCATCTCAACTCTTTTCTTCTTTGCAACTTTTGTTTCTTGAAGAATGAGCTGATGAGAAGTTTCTGCATACAGTACCTTTTGATTTTCAATATTATTCTTCATAGTTATATATAGTAAATAAATGTAGCTGCTCTTGTTCACAGACAAAGAAAATAACTGACTTTTGTTAACCCTGAATTTAAGCTTTAAATCATTATTATCCCCCACCACAATGAAGTTGGTTGGTGATATAGAAATGGGCTTTTTCACTGTGTTTATTTCATTCGCCGAGTCTGCGTTTTCTATTCTTTTCGATTACAACTAAAGCCGTTGAATTGTCTTAGTTTCTTGACCAGAACGCTAAAAATAATTAAATATATACATGTTCATGAAGATTTGCCTTTGATTAAAATTTTGTGAAACATACTTTTATTACATCACAACCTAATGTTCTGGTGTTTAAATGATGTAAAAGATTCATTTCTAACACAAAATATATAATAGGACTTGCAATGTTGGTATTGATTTATCATTATGATGTTCTTTTTTTCAATGTTTTTACTATTTATCTGTTTGGAAGATAGTGTTTATATTGCACATAGTGCGTTTTAAATGTTGTGAAATATTTAATTTAATTTTGTAATTTTAATACAGCATTATTTTCAATGTGTAGTAATTAAATAATATGTTACTAGACCATGTTAGTGTATTTCAGTATACTTATCATATGCAGAGAGAAAGCCTGTTTGCATTTACTGATTTTAATCTCTTGTTCTGGTTTCAGGATGACATTTTTAAAAGTCGGGCAAACCCTGAAGAACTGAAAGAAATATTTTCAAAGGTCAGTGTTTAGAATATTCAGAATTTTCTGATGTCCGTTTTCACCTCAACAGGATTCTATTCTGGTTTCTGAGTGATGAAAGGGATAACATATGGATGAAATTTGAATCATTTCTTATATATATACTTTTCGAGCTTTCCATTGCAGGCAATTAAAAAATGGCTTATACAGTAAAATTGATTGCATACAATATAAACAAATATTCATTATTATTTTTATATACAAAATTTATATAGCGCCTTATTTGATATGTATCACTCTAAGGCGCTTCACACACGTATAGTGATGAGTCTATGTTGCTATAGTTTGATTGCTATATGAGCTTGTCATGGCTTTGAAACCTTTCACGTTAAAATCATTCAAACAGAACAATTACACACCAATCTCAGTCATCAGCCAGACAGTGTCAAATAAAAAGATAACGTGTGTGTTTCAGTATGCCAGCAAGGAGATTGATGGACAGCGGTTCATGTCATACTCGGACTTCATTCATCGCTACCTTCAGCTTCTTGACCCCGAAAACTATGACGACTACACTCTCAACTTGTTCGCAACCAGCGCCGACACCTCCCGGGACAAGTCAGATTTCTTTCTTTTGTTCCTAGAATTATCTCTTTTCTGAAGTAGCAAGAACGGTATTAAATTAATATTAAGTGAAGGTTGAAAAATTCAATTTTTGTTTAAAGGGAATTGAACTGCTTGTGGCTAACATATAGCATCATATCTGTCAGGCAGTTTACTTACAGAATAGTATTAGTGTTCAGATAATGTAGACTAATGTTTGCAATAGCTGCCTGCTCGCCACTCATCATCTGGTTCTGGTAATTTCAGTTCAAGTTGAGTGTAAAATTGATCAAGTCTGTTTGGCTTCTTGTTATCCCATAAATCAATCAATATGTAAGACGTAATTTTGAAAATTCAACTACAATCGATAAAAAGACAAATTTGGGTTGGTAATGTTTAATAGGTCATATGAGAACTGCATGTAAATGAGACGTGTACTTTTGTTTACTGCACATGTGAGGCTGTTGCTCATTAGGCGTGAATACGAGTGTGAATTCATGAATATTTGAACTGAAATCAGTACACGTATAGGGTATTTTCACTACTTTGGCACACATCAAAGCAAAATGAAATATGAAATACACTTGAAAAAAAAACCTTTAATGAACATAAAGTATGACTAGTTTAAATAAGAATGGAGAATTGGAGAGTCCGTCAGTATTTGACATTGGCACATGTTATTCAATTATGAGAAACTGAAATTGTTTTTGTTTGTTTCAGACTCATTTCCTTCACAGAGTTTCAAGCGTTCGAAGCTCTCCTCTGTCTCCCGGATGCCATGTATGCTCTTGCTTTCCAGATATTCGACAGGAATGGGAATGGTCACATAACCTGCAGTAAGCAAATTGCTGTATCTTTTTCCTCGTGGAAGATTATACAATGCTTAAAGGCACAAGTGCACGCTTTTTGTGCTCAAATTAGCTATTGTAGGTCACCAACTTTACCTTCCTGTCGATGCAATAAAATACTTACATTCTTTACAATTAACCTACAATCAATAATGAAAACACATTGTAAGAGTTGTTTGTGTACAAAATGGGACAAATGGGAGAAAACGGCTGAACAACGATTGTGTGCAGCTTTTTGGTATACCTTAATCTTTTTAACAAAGAATGAAAAAGTCTTCATTTTAAGGTATATCTGTAATTTCACCAATTTCTAATACACATTGGAAGCATTGCTGTTGCATTAACTTTTGCGGCTGCTGTTTTTTGTCTTCAGTTTGTGTGCAAAATTTGAATATTGTTATCGCAGTTCATGCAGATTTAATGCAACGTTTAGTTAATTACTTCCGGTCTTTTAAACCTGAACACATGCATATTTTCCAGATAACTTATATGGTACATTACCTGAGGACAGATTGTGTGCAATATTTTTGTGTCTTTAAGTCGTGTATTTCATTCCTGAAAGTAATGTACTGGTACTAGTCTTTGCAGTCCAATACTGTTCAGTGAAACATGGTTTGTGGAATAATGTTATGGTTATATGTTAACAATCAATTCTTGTTGCAGATGAGTTTGAGGATATCATCAAGCACACAACCCTAAACAGGGATGTTCCTTTCAACTTTAACAGCGACTTTATCCGTCTCCATTTCGGCAAAGATCGCAAGAGGAAAGTGTCGTATGCTGAGTTTACACAGCTTATACACGTGAGTGGTTTCAATCTAGACCTGTATCAATGGCCTCATAAAATGACACCCATCATATTTTGATCACAAGATATATTACAAAATACAGAAAAAATCATGTTCCCTGGAAAAGAAGATCTGTTATTTTGAACAAGTATGTTTTGTTAATACCCATAAGAGATAATAGATCTTTAATGATGAACAATACAGTCATCCAGTTTAATACTGATTATTTTCAGCTTTAATAAAATCAGCATGCAACATGTATTTTAAAAAAATGGATAAACCCTAATGCAAGTAATATTGGTGAAATATTTCTCCTTACAGGATTTCCACGACGAACATGCATGGCAAGCCTTCCGCAAGTTCGACAGGAATGACACGGGTTACATCAGTGCCAAGGACTTCGAGGAAGTGATGATTTCTCTCAAAAGTTACCTGCTCACACCTTTCGTCAGAGATAACATCGTTACCGTGAGCAATCTTGTGTTTGAAGTTTATGAAATATCTTTGGCATAAACCTAAGATATCAATGTCTAAAGATGGGTAGATTTTGCAAATATATAAGCGTGCAGGAGAAAATGTTTGATGACTGTTGTTGAATTTAGTTGATATTTACACTTTTGATGTTGAATCACTTAGTGCTAAATATTTCTGATTAGCCAATACACAAACAAATAAAAAAAACCCAGAATATTTGTGGAATTACAGATACAAAGTTAATATTATCAAGTTGAACCATTACTTGTATTGAATGATTGATGTACATTCTCATCACGATAAAGTCTTCAATGATTATCCCAAAGGTATGAATTTTGAATTTAGGGATCTTGTATATATTTGCCATTGGTCTCTAAACTTTCAAATGTTAAACTTGGATGCAAAGTGGTCAGGTAAAGGTTTTGCAGTTGGCATGGCAGTGAGGTGTCTGTTGTATAGGTGGCCATGCAAGGAGAAATATCCTATAGGTAAACCAGTGAGGTGTCTGTTGTATAGGTGGCCTTGCAAGGAGAAATATCCTATAGGTAAACCAGTAAGGTGTCTGTTGTATAGGTGGCCATGCAAGGAGAAATATCCTATAGGTAAACCAGTGAGGTGTCTGTTGTATAGGTGGCCTTGCAAGGAGAAATATCCTATAGGTAAACCAGTAAGGTGTCTGTTGTATAGGTGGCCTTGCAAGGAGAAATATCCTATAGGTAAACCAGTGAGGTGTCTGTTGTATAGGTGGCCTTGCAAGGAGAAATATCCTATAGGTAAACCAGTGAGGTGTCTGTTGTGTAGGTGGCCATGCAAGGAGAAATATCCTATAGGTAAACCAGTGAGGTGTCTGTTGTGTAGGTGGCCTTGCAAGGAGAAATATCCTATAGGTAAACCAGTGAGGTGTCTGTTGTGTAGGTAGCCTTGCAAGGAGAAATATCCTATAGGTAAACCAGTAAGGTGTCTGTTGTGTAGGTGGCCTTGCAAGGAGAAATATCCTATAGGTAAACCAGTGAAGTGTCTGTTGTGTAGGTGGCCATGCAAGGAGAGAAACACCGCCAGATCAGCTACGCCTATTTCACCGCCTTCATCTCCCTGCTCAACAACCTGGAACTGGTCAAGAAGATCTATCTGGCCGCCACCAGACGCGATGTCCACAAGGAGATTACAAAAGGTGAGTAATCAAGAAGGATGTTTTTGTAACTCATTACACAGTTGCTGTACTGGCAATGTCTGCCAACCAACTCTCACTTGTTTGACTATATCAAATGCATTGCTTCTTGGATCCAACTGACAATGTTACAATTCCAGGAACTTATATTTCATTGGCTGATCCAGGGGAAGGGGGTTCAGGATCCTCCCTTGTTTTTCATAAGTTTAACTTGATCACAACTGTAGTATTTTGGTAATTGAGACAACACAGATCGTGTGTATGGGTATCGGCTGCAGAGTAACGTTCACAGTAGAGGTTTTTGTTGTCGATAAGAGTTTGAAGAGCTATCAAAATTATTTTTGCGGTGACATATGGTGGAAATCAGCCGTGTTTTGCAGAGAAATGTATAATTGATAGGTAATTGCGTTAGATTGTGAATGTTACCAACTTAACAAAACTTTCGACCTATGTTGAATGGACCCTTGCATCTGCAATATGGCTGCCCTTGCTCCTTCTCTATTTATTTTGGGTGTAAGTTTTTTTACCTATGTTTTAATTACGATATCGAGTTCCTGTGTTCATAGCCCTGTGGAGGCAACATTTTAACTGATGTGCACATGGCTTCTGATTGTAGTTTGGGAGCCCTATGTATGGGAGGGTGTTAGTTATGTCAATTACAGTTGATGAATGATCTGATAATGAACACTGACAGTCTCTGATAGAGATCCATTCTCTATGTGAAGTAACAACAGCTGTTCTCACACTGCAGTTGTATCAGGCATGAATCATGAACATCTAAGAAGCATACATAATCCCCTAGCCTAAGGTTTGGTTAATCTGCTTTCATATATCACTGCTCCTCAAGTTTGTCTTCTCTTACAGAGGAGTTGATGTACCAGGCCCAGGACTTTGCCCAGATCACCCCTCTAGAGCTGGATATCCTCTTCCAACTGGTCGGTCTGCTCCATCAAACAGGGTACGCTAGCTGTTTTAATTCTTTACAGCTTTTCTAGATATCTGCTTCTCTTACATCTTTACACTTGATGTTCTTAAAGTGTAGCCAAAGTGGAATTTGACACTTGATAATATTTGTTTGTAACAACTTGCATATCTTTGAACTTGGTTTATCAAACTGTTGGTACTGATTTAATAACTCTTGCCATTGGTATTCTTCTAGAAGCCGTCAATTACTTTATAATTTCAAAAATTCAAATGTAAGTTTATATAAACTGGCATCATTTCATTGCTGACATACTTTTACTATTAATACAGGCAAGAAAGATTTGAATTAACGGCTCATTGATGTAGTTGCCTACTGCCTTGTACATCTGTCATACCATTAGAAATGTACAATTACAAAACGTACAAAAACTGACAATCTAATCCATAAATTGCAGCAAAGTGCAGCTGTCTGACCTGGAGACCCTGAACCCACATTCCGGGAGGGAGACGCCCTTCTCTATACAGATGCAGATAGCTGAGGTAAGAACAGGTGCTCTCCTGTAACACTGGTCAACTAACCATTGTGGATTGTTACGCTCACTGACATGTGCACATACTCTCTGCATGAACCCTTTAGTTGCGTATTTCTATTTTAGCCCCCGTGGCGAAATTTATGACCATCTAGCTCGCAGCAGTATTTCGGCTTTGACACTTATTAGCTCTGCTGGCGGAATATTCCAGGCGGCTAACCCGGTACCGTTTTTACGAAACACATCATGTCTACATCGCAAAAACGGACTTTATACGGGTGTCATATACAATTTCAGGTCGCGGCACCCATACAAAAATGGTTAATTCATTCAATTCCGCATCTTTGAATGAATTTTATAAGATTTTTTATTTTTATTCCATTACTTTCGAAAGATTGTCTTTAATTCGGGCCTCATAAAATCGTATATTCAAACTTTTTCCAAGAAATCATAATCTCGAACCAATTGATAAATGAGCACACGTCAACCCAAATATGGTCATGTTGTTTGACCGTTCCAATAAATGCTAACCTCGAACCATATATGATGTAAATATGTTGATTAGTTTGTGTATCGTTTGGTTTTACATGCCTCTCAAAAAGGTAAACATATATCTTTATTTCTGTGAGTAAATATGCACATTCTATATAGAATAAAAGATCATTCTTTTCGGTTTATTGTGATTTAAAAATTATGAAAATGCATTCTGTAGTTTAGCAGTGATCATTTGTGCAAGAAGTTGTGAAAAGCGCAGATTGTTTCAAAATTTATAAAGTGTAACAATAACTTTTTCGCAGCGCTTGCTGTGTCTTTATTATTTTTTTGACATTTGCGGGATTGTAGGCTATTCTTTACCCTTTATTTTGGTGTAAAAATATTTGAAAACAACCAATTGGTTCACATGAAATGAAGCGCACGAGTAAGGCGGGTTACCGCTATGTGTTTCCGTGAAATGCTAGTTAGATAGCATGTATGGGCGTGTGGGCCGAGGCAATGCAAACACGTGGGTGATAATTAGCCCCCAGGGAGAGTAGGCTTTCGGAGCGAAGCCCGACAAAGTTGGTCTTTTGTAAAGCTCATTATCGATGCGTTACGGGTCAATAATGCACACACAATTTGGTGTGATTTTTGCTGGACATTTCGACCGGACATTGATAAAGACTCGTTATCGTGCTGAACTGTGAGATGTATATAATCAAGTTTTCATGTGACGATCCACGGACACACACCGTCTCGCATTTCGCCTGGAGGTCAAATGTAATAATTACTGACCCGGTATATGCATTTAGTCCGACGTATGTTTCTCGCCAAGGGGTAAAGCATTATTCTCTATGAGCTTCTCGGACCAATACGGGACCCGCAAGTTAAGGGTTAAGATGCAATTGGTTTTTAGAATTCCATCAAATAATCAAAATAATTTGTTAAGTTCAGAAGTTTGAAATGATCAAATTGTTTGGTTTTAATGTTTTTGTAAAAAGAAAAACTTTGTGCACATGGCATTCCAAATGTTAATGACCAATGTTATAAAAATAGAAATTATGGAACAAAGCACACATGCTTATGAACCAAAAAAAACTGCTGCTAGGTTGACAGTCTTTATGATTTGAGTTTGGCTTATCCAAGTCATTTTATATTTCTGCAGCAAAAAGTGATGAAAGAGCAAGGTTTGACCACACGTACTCCCATCATGGCTGTGCTGGAGTCAGCGTACAGGTTCTCTCTTGGTGGCATTGCTGGAGGTGAGATCGTCTACTGGGCCTCTTGCACTAATCCGTCACTCACTAGGGTAGTCTCTGCCTTTATTACTGGATGGTACCAAGTAGGGCTGTAACAATTCATCGATACCTATGATACAATCGTAGCTCGTGATTTTTGTATTGTGAGCTTCCTGTATCGTGATACACTAAAAATAGATTTCACTTACTTAAAAATGAAAAGAAAAACTAAGTGAACACTATAAAACCAGCTAGTGTATGCAGTAACAGTCACTACAGTAAGCATGAAGCAACTGATTCATAAATAACTGTTTTTAGAAGGAAAAAAACTGTTTTAATCTTCGTTTTTCGATCATCTCATTACACAAAATTTCCATCATCTTGAAAATTTCACAAAATATGCATGAAGTTATACTTTAAACAATATATCGTGATACATTCTGTATCGCCTGTCTGTATCGTGATACTTATCATATCGTGAGATTTCCCGTGATACTCAGCCCTTGTACCAAGGTTACATTAGTGTTTGAGAGTACAGAGGTTCACAATATACAATAAACTGTACATGTGTAGAGCGACTGAACCTTTACTTTGGCTTGACTTTAAAAATTGTTAGTTTAATATATTTCTAACAATCTACAATTTATGCCAATTCAATTGCTCAGAATACCAAAAAGTCCAAAGTTCTCTATTAGTGCAAAGGTGGCACTGTGTAGACAGACACAAAGGGAGCTTTGATGTGTTTCACGAAAGACCATTTTCTTTGCTTCAAAACCATTTTAAAAAACTAATTGTCACCCCTACGGCCTAGTTGTTGAAATTTACAAAACATTCTTAACTAGACTAGGCTTGTCAAATTGATCAGGTAAACACAAATACAAATGGACTGCTTGCAGCTACTGGTGCCACGGTCGTCTACCCAATTGACTTGGTGAAGACACGTCTCCAAAACCAGAGGTCTGGCACCTTCGTGGGAGAGTTGATGTACAAGAACAGCTTTGACTGCGCCAAGAAGGTTATCCGTCACGAGGGCGTGCTGGGTCTCTACAGGGGCCTGCTGCCTCAACTGGTTGGTGTCGCCCCTGAGAAGGCCATCAAACTCACAGTGAGTCTTTAACACTTTACCCAAATCGTTAAGAGTTGCCAATTTACTGAATTTAGGTAACTTTTACAAAAGGAGTAATCTTCGATTTGCCAGTGTCTGAACTGATTATAGATAAACAATGGATTTTAGTCTGAATTTTTTCTTTTGTTTCTGTGTAAGTGTCTTAACTAACGATAATCTTTTTTCCAATTGGATAATTTGAAAATATTTTGAAAGACTGGTGAAGACTTAACAAAATACCTATTACAATTGACCCATTTTACACCCATCAATGGGTGTAAAAAGTATAAATAATCTATGGAAACTGAACTTCTCCAAACACTGAATTAACAATTTCAACAATTTTAAGAATAAGCTCTGAATCTCATTATTCTTAGCCTCTTATTAGACATTCTCCTAATTTTGGTTTGTAGATGAACGACTTGATGCGAGACAAACTCTCGAATTCTGACGGCAGTATCCCTGTATGGGCTGAGATGGTTGCTGGCGGCATTGTACGTGGATGCATTTCTCATTTTATCTTATCTATCTTTTCATTTAAGAGAAATTCTTGTCTACATAAAGAGTTTTTCATTGTCCAGATTAACTTTCATTTAGAACCATTGTCTCATATTCTGCAATTGTCAACTTTCCTTCGTATGAAAGAGGAATCCTTTAGACATCTTAATAAAGAAACATGCTTAAAAGCTAAACTAAGCTTTCCTATAATATGAATTGTACATACTATGTGATGAATATGTTTGTTTATCCCTGAAAAGGAACTATAGAAATTTGTACATATCTTAATGGCACTTTATTCATTGCGTTAACTAGTTATCATTTATATCTATATTTCTACTGTTTAGGCTGGAGGGTCACAAGTTGTGTTTACAAATCCATTGGAAATTGTTAAAATCCGTCTCCAAGTTGCGGGTGAAATTGTTGGCAAGTCCAAGGTTGGCGCCATCAGCGTTATCAAGGATCTTGGCTTCTTCGGGCTCTACAAGGTACCAACTTTATTGTCAAGGGACCCTTTATGATTGTGTCTTGTAAATGTAATGTTATAGTATAAGCAGTATGCAATATGTTGGAGCCATTATTCAGGCTTCTGTAGGCAACATACCTGCCATGACAATTAAAATACCCTTTTTTAAAATATTTGAAAGACGTGACATAATTGTGAAAATATGTGTTCATCCAAGACAATTGTGTCACTGAAAGTAAAGTTAATCTGCTTTGTCTTATACCTATTGCATAACTTATGTATTGACTTTGTGTATACTATCACATCACTTGTGTATTGACTTTGTGTATACCTATCACATGAATCGTGTATTAACTGCGTTGTATCCTCCCAGGGAGCCAAGGCCTGTTTCCTGCGAGACATCCCCTTCTCTGCTATCTACTTCCCTGCTTATGCTCACGTCAAGAAATGGTTCGCCGACGAGAATGGATACAACTCTCCAGGAACTCTCTTGTTGTCTGCAACAATCGCTGGTAAATACTACCTACCAAGGTTAACAAAGATGAAAGTTTGCTTGGTGTCTTGAGATTCCTTGATCAAGATGCCATGTCAAACTTAAACATAGATGGTGTCTTGATTTGTATTTTAGGACATCTGCAATGCAAAAGGATTTGTCATATTTAAACAAATATAAAACCATTTGAAGTTTTAGTTTTGAAAATTGCTTATTTCCTTTTTAAGCCTGCATAAGAAGCCTAAGTAGGTTGGTTATGTTATGGCAATGTCTGTCTGACTACTGAAAATTGGGAACCTGTCTTGTTTAACTTCTTCCAAACTTCTTTATCAATCTTTCTAAAAAATTATAGAGATGCCTTTTTGATACCTATCAATGATGCGCATAATGTAATGGCCCTTATCTTTTGATTCTCCCATTTAAGATTGACAGTATATTTCCTGTATAATCAACTCCTCCCAAGGTTGTTTTCTTTTATATTCTGAAATTTTACACATGCTTTTGGTTGATATTACACATTTAGCATGTCTTGCATTTTGGACAAAGGACCAGGTTTTCAATAATTCTTGCCCTAGGTCCTATTGATTCACAATCGTTCCTTTTGATAAGTAGTTAAAATGTAAAGGTAATTTATGAAGAGTAACATCATGTAATGTTCACCTTCATTTCACTCTTTGATCAGCTTGAAAAGTGTGACCTCATCTGTATGGTCTGATGGGAAGGGATACACAAGTGAAATATCAAAGACCTATCACGGAGGACATGCAATTCCAACAGCTATACTTTAGTTCACTGAAAAATTGGCCTTGTACAATCATTAAGTTTAACTTTCATAAGTTACATCCATGCTTATCTAAAAGGTCATGATGAAGTATTGAAGTTGACTTATTCCTCTGTGTTTGCAGGTATGCCAGCAGCGTTCTTTCCGACACCGGCGGACGTTATCAAGACAAGACTGCAGGTCCAGGCAAGGACCGGACAGACCGCGTACAACGGCCTCATCGACTGCGCGCGCAAGATCTACAAGGAGGAGGGGATGGGAGCCTTCTGGAAGGGAGGGCCAGGTAGGTCGTGTTCGAGAGATCAAATTGTTACTGTATATGAGCGGAATTTGATAACTTTATATTTAACAAAGATAAGTGATGCAAAAAATAAAAGCAATAAGGTATGAAGCAATTTGTCGACGCTTGGAGTCAACAAAGTTATGGTTCCACATATCATAAATTATGTTTTACTTTGTGGATATTTTACCAATACATGTGTATATTTTGTTACAAAAATAAGTTACAGCATTTTTGTCATTTAATAAAACTAAACAGTTCTATAGAACACACTCTGAACATTGACTGAAGTGTAGATCTAAGTGTGTTGAATTCCCAGCTGTATGGTAACACTGGTTTATTTTGATTCGGTCCACAGCTCGTATGATCCGGTCCTCTCCACAGTTTGGTGTTACTTTGCTCACTTATGAAGTTCTCCAGCGTGTCTTCTACATCGACTTTGGTGGAAGGTATGTCAAGAGTGCTCCTTTCTGTCTATAGATGTTAATGTTAAATAAAAACCATTAACAGTTGACCATAATTTTTAAAATCATTTTTATTCATGCCAGTGATGCTTTTAAACATGACATTATTTAAATGTTGATCTGGAGGTCTCATAGATGGTAAACTCGTAGAGAGAAAAGTTTACACCCTTATAACAGGAATATGATTTTTGGTGTGAAAAACTTATTGAATATTCAAATAAAATATTTCTGTGGCTTGTTGGCTTCAATTTAGCCGTGCTGCACAGTTATATTCTTAGCATCAGTGCCACCCCTGCAATTAGAAATATATATACAGAATTCTTATCTTGGTTGCTTGTATTAGTAATTTTTCGTTTTTAAGGGTTGAGACTGTGATTGTTGTATTTTCTAAAGTTTAAAAAAAAAAAAAATTAAACTTATGTCACAAAACTGACAAATCACTTACAGAATGTTGAATTATGAAATGTCTGAAAAATTTGTTTTAATCATGGAGAGGGGTTGAAAATAAAGTTGACAGTTAGGGTCAATAGCTAGTTATGAGCATGGGGGTCATACCCTGTTTCATTGACAATGCCCTGCCATATCACAACTAATTTTTTGCAGGCGTCCCGAGGGTTCGGAGGCTAAATCAGTCCATCTGGAGGAGATGATGTCGAGAAACCCCGATCACGTCGGAGGATACAGACTGGCCCAGGCCACCTTCGGAGGAATCGAGTCTCAATTTGGACTTTGTTTGCCTAAATTTCGAAGCCCTGTCCTAGCCGTGCCCGAACAGAAAGCGGCCCAATGATGAGTGTGAGGACTAGTATATTTAACTGAGAACAGGGTGTAGTGATAGTAATGGATGTGGCCCCAGTACCCCTCCGTGTGAATCCAGTAATAAGAACAAGTCGACTTCTCATTGTGTGAGTGACAGTTTCGACCGCCAGGGAGGGCATCGTGGGACACGTCAACCACATCAATCGGCAACACAAGCTGTGATATTAGTTTGCGTGGATCGACAGTTTGTATAGGTCAGAGTCGAGTGTGAATAACGTAGGTTTTATAGCATGAAATCTGAAAGTAGTTATTGTTTTAACGAAGACCTTACCTGAATAGAGTTTTCATGCCAACTTTCATTTTCATATTTACATCAAAATATTTGATAATGTCCTAATTTAACCGATTACCTGCTTGGGCCCTGATTGTGCTTATATACATCTTTATGGCCAATCCCAGATCTCTTGTTACCAGGAATTATTCAGCTAGAATCAATGCTTTTTCCTATAATTGATTCTGCTGGTTCCAAAAATTACCTTGTTATCTGGCTTATAATGTTGCATAATAGAAACTAATTTTGACAGATTGATGATTATAGAAATGTTGGGTAAGCATAATGGTATGATTGAGTGCTTTTGTCTGTTTAGATAAAGACACTATGAGTAGGAGTCCTTACTCTTATGCTACACATCTTCCTCCTCCTCATTTCCACTTTTCGTCCAATCTTTAACTCTTTGTGAAAAATTTAATGTCTTCCCACATTTACATCTGTTTTTGGCATTCAAACATTTTGATGTTGCAAAGGGAAACCTTCAAAAGAGATATGTTATTAGAATCTGTGAGAAAACTTTTAAGCTCCCCTAAAATTTTAAAATCAAATAATTAGTATCTTTAAAGTTGAACCCTGACTGCAATTGCAGGGTTCGCTTCTATATATATAATATATATCTCCCACAAATAAATCCCCCAAGAGTCGAGAGTATTGTCGTGACCACTTCAACATAAGTAAATTACTATCTTTAGTCATTATGATCCTCCCTATAGCTCCCGTGTCGGGTGTAACATCCAAAGTTCCAGGATGCTGCACCAACGTTCCTTACACGTGATGAGAAGGAAGGAAAATACTCATGCCTTAACCTTCCGACGTACCTATCGATTACACCACCCGTCTACACTGCTGATATGATGATATGCCAACCTTTGCCATACATTTGTCAATGTATCTGTAAGGAGTTACATCAGTATTTGTATCTCAACACTCCAAATTTATAGCACATAGCTTTAATATAGTACCTTAACTATACCTTAGCAGTAGATCTAATAGACCTTAATTATTACCGACATTAAGCTTCTTTTTATAATATAATACATTATTGGTAAGATTAGTAAAAAAAAGACGAGGTGTGAATTCTTCAAGATTGAACTGCAGCTTGAGGGAGGATTCATGAAGATTTGTCTGGAAATGTTTTACAAGATTGTGATCATGTGGTATTAATTATGTGTGTGCACATATGGTGAGACGCATCGAGAGGGAATTGTTTGAATATTACTACTCAAGTATTGTTCCCTATATTAACCATGGTTTGTTGAGTGACTACAATGCTTGTCCACAGTGTGGAACGTTGTTTCTATTTATCTAGTTGTTATAAGTTATTTCATTGCAATGTTGAGGCTAATGTCTTTCTCAGTTGGCAAGTATTTACTGTAATGTGCAAAGAATCATGTTATTTGTGATTTGGAGACTTAGGTATTTGATAAAAGCTAGGAAATGATGTGTTTGTTTGAAAAGGTTGATAATACATTGTACCCCTTTAAACAGACATCTTTCAAAGCCAACACTCACTGAAAATATATTTGATAAATTTATTTGAAACTGAATAAAACTCAACCTAATCTGACAGAAATGTTGTCTATTTCCAAGCTTTAACAGGTTTCAAGCCAAACTGGTACTAAGCTTGAATAGGTACAAAGCGTTAACTGGTATAACTTCAACCCATATCAAGTGCTAACCGGGATAATATGGAACCAGAACAAAGTGTTAACTGGAGAACTTTTATCAGTACCAAGGTTTAACCAGTGTCAAGATCTGTACTGGACTAATGTTTGTTTAGAGGGAGTGTATTGTACTTATTTTGACACTGCAAATGGATGCGTGATACATCTTAATAATGATTAACGCTGTTTTGTGCTGCTGTGTTTAGGTTAGTCTGAAATCCCAGTAAAGAATTTATATCTTATGTGAGAATTCATCAGTTCACTTTGATTTGGAGAGTTTGAAGCATTTAGCTTTGAGGAAAACAAGCACATAAATCATTTGGCTTAAATGCTTCTGTGTCAGTAAATGTAATTTCTTTAAAAGCATTAAATGAAATCAGCTTATTTATACTGGTGAAGCAAACTGGTAAAATAGTTCTATTGTTGAGTTGTCTCCCCTTGATGTCAATGTAAATCTGTACACATCTGCATACTGTATAGTTTTGTTTGAATACAAAGGTATTTATATATCAAATGAATTATGCAAAGAAGAAGTCATGCCACGTTGTAATAAATATTCAATACAAGAATTATTACACCCCCCCTACGACGTAGTTGGAAGGGTATATAGCGCTCCGCGTGTCCGTCCGTCCGTCTGTCCGAAATTGTTTCCGGAGCATATCTCAAAAACTATATGACTTGGAAACTTCAAATTTGGTATGGAAGTAACCTATATGGTGCTGTTGTGCCTTTTATGGGTTTCAACTCCAAGGTAAAAAAAAAAACCTTAAATTTTTACCAAAAACGGTCCGATTTTTGGACTTTGTCTTGTTTCCGGAGCATATCTCAAAAACTATTTGACGTGGAAACTTCAAATTTGGTATGGAAATAACCTATATGGTGCTGTTCTGACTTTAGGAGTCCCAAGGTCCATATAATTTTAGAAATTTGTGTAATTTCTGGAGCATAACTAAAAAACTATATAACTTGAAAACTTAAATTTGAATGTTGCCTACCTTTATGGTATTGTTGTGCCTTTTATTGGTTTAAACTCCACGGTTCAAATAATTAAAAAAGTTATTTTCATTAAAAACAATCATTGTTATTCATTGACATGATTGACTAGATTATATTTTCCAATTTATTTATACTGTAAAAAGGCGATCAAACTACAGGCGGGGGTATGTGAGCTGTGCTCACTTTTGCCTTGTTTTATTATTGAAACAAACCTTGACTGGTTATTGTTTCTGTTTGATTATATCTGTTTAGCTCATTAGACCTTCAAGACAAGATATGTTCATGCCATGGCCTGTCATTGATGTCCATTCATCTGCGTCCATATATTTTAACATTTTCAGCTACACATCCTAAACTGCTGCTTCCTCGAAGCTGAAATTTTGTTGGAATGTACCTAATACTCGACACATTGTAAGTGCATTTTGATGTCAATTTGGGCTTTTGGAATACCATGCTCAATAAAAAAGCAAATTTGTGCAATGAGTTACAATGTGCAAGTCATTTTCAAAAAGCTTGACTTCATCATAAAAACAACTTTAAGCATGAGAATGCTGAAGCTGTTGTTTAAATTGTAAGTTTTCACCCTTAGAAAATAGCCTGATGAGTGACAGAGCCAATGGCACTGTTCAAAAATACGTTGTGGTCATATGAAACCTATATATTTTCTCGTTGTGATGGTCATCTTTTTAAGACAAGAATGTGTCCATAATGTATTGCTTTTAGTGTTGTGACTTTTATTACATAACTTCTTTCTGAAAGGTGTGTGTGCAAATTTTAACTTGAAGTTTTTAAAATGCAAGGTTGCTTTTAAGATTTTGAACTCAAAGATGCATATTCAGATTATAAAATCAGCTGATACAAATTGGCTGTCACTTCGCAAGAGTTCTTTTTATGATCATTTAAAATGTGTACATAAGATAAAGATTATTCTAAGTGTGTAAGGGTGAAATTGTCTCCCGATATATATATATATATATATATATATATATAATGTGTGTAACTAGAGGAGTGTCTATTGGCTACTCTACCGCTGGACTTTCACTCTGATCACAACATACATTCTGTGATTTTGCCAAATATTTCCAAGTTTTAATCTCTTCTAAATATGAGACTTTCCTTCCAGACAAGCTTACAGGCATATTTTTTCACTTTTACACTTTGTAATGTTGGAAATGGCACAAAACCCTAAAATAGATGTACAAATATTGGTCAAAAGTGAGATCCTGAATGTAGGCTATGGACATTGTTGTCTGTACATATAGTGTTGATTTATTGCAGGTAACTCTTTAATAGTTTTATTAGCTCATCAGGCCTGAAAGGCCCGATGGGCTTATGGCATGGCATGGCGTCCGGCGTCCGTCCGTCCGTCCATCCGTCCGTCCATCCGTCCGTAAACTTTTCGCTTTTTCGACTTCTTCTCCAGAACCAATAACTCCACAGAGCTGAAATTTTATATGCAGACTCCTTGGCCAATGGGGATTCTAAATTGTAGATTTCGTGACCCTGTGACCCCAAATGGGGTCACAGGGGTCATATCCTTAAAAACCTATTTTCATCTTCTTCTCCAGTTCCAAAAGGTCTAGAGAGCTGAAAAGTTGTGTGCAGACTCCTTGGCCAATGGGGATTCTAAATTGTAGATTTCGTGACCCCATGACCCCAAATGGGGTCACAGGGGTCACATGTTTAAAAACCTATTTTCATCTTCTTCTCCAGTTCCAAAAGGTCTAGAGAGCTGAAAAGTTGTGTGCAGACTCCTTGCCCAATGGGGATTCTAAATTGTAGATTTCGTGACCCCGTGACCCCAAATGGGGTCACCGGGGTCACATCCTTAAAAACCTATTTTCATCTTCTTCTCCAGTTCCAAAAGGTCTAGAGAGCTGAACAGTTGTGTGGAGACTCCTTGGCCAATGGGGATTCTAAATTGTAGATTTCGTGACCCCATGACCCCAAATGGGGTCACAGGGGTCACATGTTTAAAAACCTATTTTCATCTTCTTCTCCAGTTCCAAAAGGTCTAGAGAGCTGAAAAGTTGTGTGCAGACTCCTTGCCCAATGGGGATTCTAGATTGTAGATTTCGTGACCCCATGACCCCAAATGGGGTCACAGGGGTCACATGTTTTAAAACCTATTTTCATCTTCTTCTCCAGTTCCAAAAGGTCTAGAGAGCTGAAAAGTTGTGTGCAGACTCCTTGGCCAATGGGGATTCTAAATTGTAGATTTCGTGACCCTGTCACCCCAAATGGGGTCACCGGGGTCACATCCTTAAAAACCTATTTTCATCTTCTTCTCCAGTTCCAAAAGGTCTAGAGAGCTGAAAAGTTGTGTGCAGACTCCTTGGCCAATGGGGATTATAAATTGTAGATTTCGTGACCCCGTGACCCCAAATGGGGTCACCGGGGTCACATCCTTAAAAACCTATTTTCATCTTCTTCTCCAGTTCCAAAAGGTCTAGAGAGCTGAAAAGTTGTGTGCAGACTGCTTGGCCAATGGGGATTCTAAATTGTAGATTTTGTGACCCCGTGACCCCAAATGGGGTCACCGGGGTCACATCCTGAAGAACCTATTTTCATCTTCTTCTCCAGTTCCAAAAGGTCTAGAGAGCTGAAAAGTTGTGTGCAGACTCCTTGGCCAATGGGGATTCTAAATTGTAGATTTCGTGACCCTGTCACCCCAAATGGGGTCACAGGGGTCACATCCTTAAAAACCTATTTTCATCTACTCCAGAACAAATGTACCTCAAAGGCTGTAATATTGTGTGCAGACTCTGTCAATGGGGATTCTAAATTTTAGATTTGGAGACCCTGTGGTGCCTCAAATAAGGAACTCAAGCCATGACCTTAAAATCTATTTCTGTCTTCATCATTAAACAATATAAACCCTGATGAGCTACAGAGCCCATGGCTCTATTTTATTAGCAATTAGCTTTGGTAGGTAGTGCGATGTACCCATTGTATTCTTTCTATTTATTTTGATGAGTTATTTTGTTAACTGAGATTAGTTTGAATAGACAAAGCCAAATGATACTCCCTACTTTACACATTATACGATGAAGAAAGTTGTCTTTACCAAAGTACCTAGAAGTGCGCTGTCGTGCTTTTTAGCTACTGTGGCATAGGTCTTGACCAATGTGGCAATTAGGCTTTAACTGCAGATAATTTAAACTTATAAAGAGATTTTTTTGCTACTTCAGATATCAAAATGTCCTATCGTTTGTTGGCTGATCAAGATACGCATTTGCTTTTCTCTCTAAATGCTATTTGAGGCAGAGATCCACATGACTTAAGCTCTTAGACTTAAGGTGACGGTGACGGTACCTTGATGTCAACACATTGAGTAGACTGAGGGTAATCTAATGCTGCTCCATCAGGGTATTTGAATCCATAAAGATCCTTCAATCCCATTATCCCCTGATTGTCTGGCTACTTTTGCAACATATTACTGAATGCTGGTTAATCACTGCTATATATAGCATGTATTTTGTCAACCAATGACATGTCATAATTTGAAATTTGAATGTCACTCATCTGCCTTCTCATCTGGGCACTGCCAATATGAATTGATTAAGTCATTTTATTTTCTGGTTATTTATAGCGATATACGAGGCAAATCTGTGAAGATAATCAGGGGTTTAAGGGACCTGTAATGTTAGCGACATGTCTTCAAGTAGGCTTTGTGTAAGTTGATCTTGTAAAGGGATTAAATAAGCGATTTGTTGTGATCTGTTTGTTTGTTGCTATCTTTTGTTTGCAGATTGCGGATTATTTTGTTTGCACATTTGCTCAATGCTGCTGGTTATATACAGAGACAAGATCTATGAATCTCCCCGTGCTTTGAAATGTGATTGGCATGAAATACAGTGAAAGTATAAATTTCTATGTTCTTTATTCTTTTAAAAACAATAGATATGATGGGTAATTCTGATTCATAATAATAGAATGTGTTTCCTTTCTTGTTGAATTATGAGTTATATTGACTATTTATCTGTTTATTTTTGATGAAATTATATCATTTGTTGATATTTATTTTTCATGAACTGTGACTGTCTTCTGAAACAATCTTAACAGATGCAAATAATATAGAGCACAACACAATTCTTTTCATGCCTCTCTTTGAATGATAAATTGAAGTTCTTTTTCAGAAGGGATCCTCCTTGGGGTACATATAGCATAAAAATCCTTATTTTTAACTTGATGACAGATTGTAACTTAATTTTTATAAATAACAGTAAAAATAAGTTCAAAAAACACAAAATAAGTGTTTTCCGAACGTGTGACCACCCTGCGTAGAGCCCCATCCCGGTGCAAACCAAGGGACGTAACTCTAATCTCACCACTTATCAATCTGTCATTGACCAGACAAGACGTGGTTTTTGTTTGAGAGACCTTTTGACTTGAGTTCGCTATTTCTGACGAAAATGGACAAGACTAAGAATACTGTATGTGTGGTAACCCCTTTTTATTCGTAGAGGCGAATGTTTAGGTTACTTATATGGTTTTTGTCGCGTTGTAACTTCGTTTTTCAATTCGCACGTGCTTCGAATTGAACGAGTAATGGCGGATGGAAAACGCTCAAAATGGCGGATCTCAAACAAAATGCAATGTGTTAGTACTTTGCTATTCTTGTATTGAGATTTGTTTGTTTTGAAGGTTCTTTATCGTGCTTCGCATTGTAGGGCAGCACTTTACTGACGAGGATTTCTCCCTGTTTGAATTTTTCATTCTCGGGGTCATCGTCTCAGTCGGCAAGATGTACTAGGTATATTCATGCTTTATTTCTTTCAGTGGCTTACTATTTATTACTTGCCTAGTGCTTAGTTATTATAGTATCGCCTCTGCGTTTTGTTTGTATGATGCACTTTTATGAAACATAAACATTGCACTTACACACATGCATTCCCCTAACATTCTGTGTTTGACTTGCAGTCATTCACCGAATGTACGGGGTGTAAGGCCCGGTTGCCCCCGGCCGACAAGCACGATCGTTGTTTGGTTTGCCTCGTCGAGGATGAGCATGACGACCAGGCCTGCGATTTGTGTCTCAACTTCACGCCTAGAGCCAGGAAGGAAAGGGGTATGGATACCCTGTTCTACAGGAACCTCCAGAAGGCGGGCCAGGAACTTAAGGGTTCGATCCCTCCCTCTAAAGAAAAGAGGAAGGGTGGTAAGGGCAAGGGTAAAGGTAAAAAAAGGGTGAGTTCCTCTCCTATCCCCTCTTCGTCATCAGAGGAGGTGGATATGGAGGTGGGATCACCTGCTGTGGGGGATACATCACGCCCCCCAGTTCTTTCACCACAAACTCACACACCTGTTCGCACTTCTACTAAAACTAATCCTAATTTGGATGCAGAGACTATCTCAGCTCTCATCCAGGGGCAAATGACGGGGATAGTGGGGACGATGATGGCGCAGCTCCGTAAGGAGTTGTCTGTCGTCGCCCTGCCTGAACCTGATGCTCCAGGGTCGGCCGGCACTAGTGTTGGTAAAGACTCCGGGACCGTTACTGAACCGGGCGCAGGCCCCGGCAAGGTAGCGGTACCCGACGAAGGCATCCGCGAGACTGCTCCGGCTCTGCCTCGTACTCAGGTAAACAAAGCCCCCTCGTCGGTGCAAGGCACTCCGGTACCGAGCACGTCGAGGGGCACCGGTAACCCCAAGGGTAAGGGCGCCGGCGCTTCGGCGTCGGTGCAGTCGCTGCCTCGTGGGCCGGCTCCGGTTGGGGAACGAGCACCGGTGGGTGGTACCGGGTTTCGCATCCCTCTCAAACGGGCTGTCCGTGATCGGTCTCTAGACACCGCGTCGCTATTGAGTGGCTCCGGTGACGGGGATCGGTCAGAGGATGGCTCCGATTTGTCCGAGGAGGATGAGGAATCCGGTCGTTCAGTATCGCTCGCCGAGCTTCTGAGGGAGACGCGGGATCGCATAGCGATCGCTATCCCTCAGACGCTTGTTCCCGTCCCGGAGCAGGTCACCGAGGAATTCCGTCTTCCGGGGGAGGCTTTCGCTCTCAGCAAGCCTCCGGCGACAAGGCTCCGCATAATTGATAGCTTGTTGGTTGAGGCGATCAATCCTCTCCTATCTGGTTCCCGTACGAAGGCTGATCTGCCTGAACTGACGAATGCGTCCTAACTTCTGTCACCCTGTCTAGCGCTCAGGCGCAGCCTTCTCTAGGCAAGCAGGGCCGGCGACTGCCTCCATTTCCGGTGCAAGCTGCCATGTTCAAGGCCGAGTTCCGTGCCCATGAGGACACGTTCAGGAACGGAGCCCAACAACTTAAGGTGGCGGTGCACGGGGCCTACCTTGCTGCTATGCAGGCTAAGGACCAGGCGGAGATGCAGGAACTGGGCACTAAGGTGACCACGTTCCAGAAGCAGCTGGCAGAAGTTTCTAGCTATCTGGCCCGGGACTCAATTCGGAGTGCCGCGAGCCAGATAATGGGCGCAGTTATGGGGATGCGCCGGCTGTGGCTGTCGACGTCGAAGTACTCACAGTCCACACGCCTGACACTGCAGAACCTGCCTTTCAGGTTGGGGTCCACCCTCTTCCCTGGATCGCAGGCTGTAGTTAAGGAAGCCGCCGAGCAAAAGGTTGCCTTCGAGAACTCTAAGGTGCTCCTCGAGGACCCTGCTCCGCAAGAAAAGCGAGCGCGGCCTTCCCCCCTTGATGGTCTCTACCCCGCGCCGGGGGGTGCGAGCCAGGCTTCTTGGAACGCTCCTATGGGTAACAAGAAGAAGTACAAGGGGAAGGGAAAGAAAGGGCACTTCCGTGGGGGCCAAAAGGGCCAGCGGAATTTTCGGAACCGAGGCAGGCAAAACAAGCAAACCTAGGTTCTCCGAAGCCCGTGTCACCACCCAAAAGTCCAGCAGCTCGAATGCTGCCGGAGACGGGGGTACACTGTCTTTCCAGAGATCTTCCAGTGGGGGGCAGACTATCTCACTTCGTCTCAGAATGGGAGAAAGTCACCTCGAATACCTGGGTCCTGTCCACACTCAGGGAGGGCCACTTACCACTTTGGAAGTACGACCCACCGACTTTCTCCGGGATACGGCACACGAAGGTGCCCGAGTTGCCCGAGAAGGCGGAAGTCCTTCGTGCCGAGGTGCAGGCTTTGCTAGACAAAGCAGCCATCGAGGTAGTACCACAGGGTCAGGAATTGAGCGGTTACTATTCAACCTTCTTCCTGGTACCCAAGAAGGAAGGAGGGTTCAGACCTATCCTCAATTTGAAGTATCTCAATCGCAGTCTTCAGGTTCCAACGTTCAAGATGGAAACCCTGAGGACGGTGATAGCATCAGTAGAGAGGGGGGATTGGCTGTCGTCAATAGACCTCAAGGATGCTTATCTGCATGTTCCAATGCACCCCGACTTCAAGGAGTTTCTTCGGTTCTCCTTCGACGGGACGTGCTACCAGTTCCGGGTGTTACCCTTCGGCATTTCGACTGCTCCGAGGGTATTCACCAAGCTGATGTTGGTACCGGCACAGGCCGCCAGGTCGCAGGGCAGGTGTTGTCACCCGTACCTAGACGACTGGCTGATCAGAGCCTTGTCTCAAGAACTAAATCAGGAAGCCACCCAGCAGGTGTTAGACATCTTGCTCAAGCTGGGTTGGATCATCAACCTGAAGAAGTCAGACATCGCCCCCAGGCAGGACCTGGTCTTTCTGGGCGCAAGGTTCGATACGGCCTCCGGTTCTGTATCCCTGGCCCCGGACAGGGTGTCCAGGGTGATCGGGGCAGTCCACTTGTTCCTTCAGTCGCCCACCCACACAGCCAGGACTTGGCTGCAGTTGTTGGGTCATATGGCGGCGACAGTGGACGTGGTTTGGAGAGCTCGCTTGAGAATGAGACCTGTTCAGCAAGCGCTGGCACGAATGTGGTCACACTCGGACAGCTTCGAGAAGGTTCTGACCACACCGGTTTGGGTGCTAGAGCACCTTCGGTGGTGGGTCTCCGAAAGCAACCTTCTCAAGGGTCTATCGCTAGAGCCTCCAAAGCCTTCGGTCATAGTCCAGACAGACGCTTCCCTATCAGGCTGGGGGGGAGTCCTGGACGACCAGACAGCCTCGGGCCTTTGGTCGCAGGAGGAGTCGAAATTGCACATCAACGTGCTGGAGCTCAGAGCAGTTCGACGTGTGTTCGAGTGCTTCAAGGAGCGGATCAGGGGGCTTGTCGTGCGTCTAGAAATGGACAACCAGACAGCCCTATCCTACATTCTGAAACAGGGCGGCACAGTGTCTCCATCTCTCCTTCAGGAGTCGTGGCAGTTCCTACTGTGGTGCGACCAGTTCAGCATTCAGGTGGTTCCTGTTTATCTCCCGGGAGTGGACAACGTCCGTGCGGACGCCTTGTCTCGGCGCATCCTAACACCTCACGAGTGGATGCTCGACCGGGGGATATTCGGAACTATCTCCCTGTTGTTCGGGTCGTTCCAGGTGGATCTGTTTGCGTCAGGGATGACGAATCAGATACCTGTGTTCTGCTCAAGAATACCAGATCCAAGGGCTCTAGCCAGAGACGCCTTCGCGATCGACTGGTCGGACAGAGTACTGTGGGCGTTCCCTCCGGTACCTCTGATCCCCAGGGTTCTTTCTCAGTTGACCAATCAACCAGCTCGCCTCCTAGTGCTTGTGGCGCCACTTTGGACGGCTCAGAGCTGGTTCCCGTCCGTTCTCAGGTTTCTCGTGCAGCCTCCTGTACTGTTACCCTCGAGACGAGACATACTATTTCAGGAAGGGGCACCACACCCGAATCCCAGGATTCAGTGGGTGGCTTGGCCACTGTCCGGAATCGCCTCCAGGAGAGCGGTATTCCTGCACGAGTTGCAGACACAATACTGGCTTCGAGGAGGGATTCGACAAACCTTCAATATGAAGATCGATGGGCCTGTTATGCGCGCTGGTGTGGCGATAGAGGGCTTCTCGATCCCTTTTCTACAGATCTAGTCACTGTTTTGGAGTTCCTCCAGTCCAGGTTAGATGCTGGTTTAGCCGCATCGACCGTCAGGGGATACTCTACGGCTATTTCTGCTTTCCACATACCGGTGGACGGTGCTCTTTTGGGATCGCATCCACTGGTACAGCGTTTCCTAGCAGGTGTGGACAGAATACGTCCGGTTGTCCGGCGTATCAGCCCTACCTGGGACCTTTCTATTGTTTTAGATTGGCTCTCAGGTCCGGGGTTCAGAGATTTGAATTCACTGTCACTACAGCTTTTGACGTGGAAGACCGCCTTTTTGGTGGCTCTGGCGTCGGGCAGGCGGGTAGGCGATATTCATGCGATGTCTGCTGATCCCGAACTGACTGTCTTTCATAGAGACAGGGTCAGTATTAGGCTGCCCGACAGCTATCGTCCCAAGGTCGACCACTCGTTCCATGTGACGGCTCCTATCGAACTGCCGACTCTTATGCAGCCGGCCTCTTCGGGGTCCACTGGGAACCAGGCGCACATTTTGGATGTGCGCAAGGTTCTTAAGATATATATCAAACGTACCAGGGCTATCCGTAAAGATCAGCAACTTTTCTGTTGTTACGGAGGTAGCAAGCCTGGTTTGCCGGCATCGAAGCAGTCAATATCCAGGTGGATAGTGTCTGCAATTGTCATGGGCTACGTTCACAAGGGCTTGGAAGCCCCAGGTCAGTTGAAGGCTCACTCGGTTAGAGCAGTTGCGACGTCTAAGGCGTTCGCTGCGGCTCTGCCCATCGAGGAGATCTGCTCCGCCGCTATCTGGAGCCGGCCGAGCACGTTCATTCGACATTACCAACTAGACAGGCACTCTAGGGAGCGCGCTCGGTTTGGTCAGTCGGTTCTCTCCGGTGGGCAGAGTTGAAACTCTCTAGCTGATTGAGCTTTCGAGTTACTTGTTGTTGTTACAAGTTATGTTCAGTTTGGTTCAGTTCAGTTGCTGTTTGAAAGCTAACTAACTAACAATTGTTCATTTTTAATAACCAGTTATGTCACTGTTTTGGGCATTTTTTATCCCTTACAGCAGGTGTCCCTAGGTCACTGCCTTGTTTGGGAAGTACTTCCTCCTATTATTCCCCAATAGTCTTTTTGGAAAAAAAAGAGGGGGGGGTGGGGGGTATTTGGCCTGGATAACGGTAAATTAGGCTGGTTAGCCAATTTGGTTAGTCCCCAAGGGATCACCCATCCTCAGCCCTCGGCGCGGGAGGTCACGTGATCTGGTAAGTGTGACACCTTTCTTGGATTGAGTAGAGCACTGTTAGGGGGATTTTAGTGTACAGACAGAATCCACATCCTAAGTCTTCTTTGGGAGTCTGCCTTATGCTATATGTACCCCAAGGAGGATCCCTTCTGAAAAAGAATCGAACCAACCTGCAGAGGTTGCAGATTCTTTGAAGGGATCCTCCTTGGGGTACGGCCACCCACCTCCCCTTATTCTGTCTGACTGGGTTAGATTGATAAGTGGTGAGATTAGAGTTACGTCCCTTGGTTTGCACCGGGATGGGGCTCTACGCAGGGTGGTCACACGTTCGGAAAACACTTATTTTGTGTTTTTTGAACTTATTTTTACTGTTATTTATAAAAATTAAGTTACAATCTGTCATCAAGTTAAAAATAAGGATTTTTATGCTATATGTACCCCAAGGAGGATCCCTTCAAAGAATCTGCAACCTCTGCAGGTTGGTTCGAATTTTTTATATTTCTAGAAAATAGTTTTAAGAATATTACAATTTATGATGAATAACAGAAGGCATTGTCATTTATCAATTCGAGCATATTGTTATGTTTTTCTGTTGTAAAAGTTTCAACATGAAACACCCTCAAATACCATCTGGTTAACATTCAGATCTAAAGGTACTTAAAACATACATATATACATGTAGTATATTTCTGTTATTTCTTTATATTCAACTTGGTCTGTAGTGATAACCCTGTTCTCATGTCGAGAACCTTGTGAGAATGTTGTTGAGTATTTTCTGCAATGTGTGACCATGCAACACTATGCCTCTGTTGACAGCTGAGATTTGCAATTGTATCCCAATGCATCCCTGTATCTTTATCCTTGGAGTATTGAACATCTCAGGCAATGTGAACTTCCCTATCAGGTATGCATTAAACCACTAGGGGTGGTCAGGGTATCTCGCTCTATAGGCATCCAACACAACCAAACCCAACCCGGTTATATTAAATGAAGCACTGTTTTATTTTGGATTTCTCCTGCATTTCTTGTGTTTCACAGAGGATACTGAAGTCAGATCTTCCCACATAACTTCTGCTACACTAGGCATGTTCCTTGAAGACAAAATGTCTCTAGCATAAGGTTTGTCCTAGTGTCATCCTTAAACATAGCACTTAGTACCAAGGCTAGACTAAAATTTAGGGGGCGGGATAGCACAGTGGTTAGCCCGTTCGGCTTCGGATCAAGAGGTCCGGGGTTCAAATCCCGCCAGGGACACGGCAACTTTGTCTGCAGTAGAGAACTGTTCTACACGCAGTAAGGTTTGCGTGCAATGCTTCACTAAACTTCAGCGTAGTACCACCCATGGTTCGCTAGGTCCGGCTGATGCTCGCAGGTTTTACCTCAATGCATAGCCACATGGCGTTGCGGGCTTTCTCCCTGCCGTTATACTAGCAACCGCAATATAAGGGAAATACTCTTGAATTTAGTCTATGGAATTTTTATAATTACTGTATCTTCATCCTTATGGTTATAGATTTTTAATACTTCCAGTTCCGTATTTAATCTAGACTTGCTGAAAAAAGTTCTAGACTGTATTAAATGCTCTTAATTATGGAGCAGGAGTCAGGACTATACTAAGGCTTCCTTAGTGAGTTATGGTTACCATGGGCTTTGTGCAGCAGGACCCTGGTTACCTTAGGTTGCTTTCTAAAATATAACCACTATTAAGGTAAATTTGCATTTGCAATTACTGCCATAACTTTATCAAATCAAAACAAGATTTTCATCAGGTGTGTAAAGTTCTTTCTCAAAGACTTTGTCCTTCAAGTTAGTATCCTTGTCGACCTGGACAAGTCATATTGGAGCCAATGAATCCTCTAAGAACAGTTCTGTAAAGAGAGTATGTGGGAAGACTTGACTTGAGTTATCTCTGTATGGAGAGAATGTTCTGCATTATGCAAGTCTTATATTCTTTGCAAACTTGTTATATTAGTGTACATTTACTGGTTTGTTTTTCAAATCGTACTTTTGTACCTTTGTAAATCTCAACATATGAATATAAAATTTTGTATAACATTTGTGAAAAACATACTGTGAACTATCTTAGTTGTGTATAAACCATTATGATGTTCGATAAAGAAAGTTCGTATTTGTATTTTGTAATTTTCAAACATGTACTCCAAATTATTCTTTGAATGAATGAAGTTGTAATTTCTTCCATCTTAAAATAATTATTTCAAAGTAAAAGATGTATTTGTTTTGTTAAAACGGGTGAAATATTATGAATACTTAAAAAAACTAGCTTTACATTTTTCGAGGTTTTAACCTGTTTGCTTTCTGTAGTATGTGTCTCTTGTTCTGTACCTTTAGTTGCAAACACTGATTATTTGTTTCTTCAGCATATATAAACTTCTGATTACTTACGTGGCATAACTCCGCACTAAACAAGGTTGAGTACATGTGGTTGAAGACTATTTGCGAATCTTTAGAGAACCTCTTGAATATATATCCCTCCAATCAATAAAATGTGGATACTAAACTATCTCCCATGTGATACTATTTTTGTTAAATGAGTTTATGATTTGGTATAAAGAGAGCAAAAGTGACCAAAACATTCAAGAGTTTAAAGGGGCAGGAGCACGTTTATCGCTCAAATAAGTCAGGGCGGGATAGCGCAGTGGTTAGCGCGTTCGGCTTCAGATCAAGAGGTCCGGGGTTCGAATCCCGCCAGGGGCACGGCAACTTTGTCTGCAGTAGAGAACTGTTCTACACGCAGTCAGGTTTGGGTGCAATGCTACACTGAATTTCAGTGCAGTACCACCCATGGTTCGCTAGTTCCAGCCGTTGCTCGCAGGTTTCACCGCAATGCATAGCCACATGGCGTTGCGGGCTTTCTCCCTGCCATAATACTAGCAGCCGCGATATAAGTGAAATACTCTTGAAAGCGGCGTTAAACCCCAACTCACTCACTCACTCAAATAAGTCAAAGAAATGTTTTGGAAAAATAATATCACCAATAGTAAAACACCCTTCTCTCTTCAGAAAATCAAGTTAATAAATGGTTAATAAAACATGGTTGAGTAAAGCCATGGAAATCGTTTTTGTAATTCGAAATAATAAATTGTGTTCACAATAAAATGACTACCATGCAATTTTTGCTTTATACGCAACATCGCAACATCGTTATTACCACTACTTTATTACCACTAGGGATAATTTGTTTGTGCAATAAGATGTTTTACCCTCTCAAGTTGATGTAAATGACATGAACTGTCATTAAAAATGGGAAATTTGAAAAATAATTTTTTCAAAATATTTGCTACAGCCCCTTTAAAATGACATCCATGCAATTTTTGCTTTATATGCAACACTATTATTATCACTATGAATAATTGGTTTGTGTTATAAGATGTTTTACCCTCTTAAAGTAAATATAAATGATATAAACTATCATTATAAATGGGAAACTTGAAAAAAATAAAATTTGCAAAAAAACATGCCACAGCTCCTTTGATAAAAATTATATTAACTGGTAGAAAGTTTTAGAAATACTTGCCATTTAGATAGTGAGGAAATATAACATGGTTATATTTGGGATAACACTACCTTCAATAGTACAAATTCTTGTAACAGAAAGGCGAGGCGAAATGGTCGTGTGGTAAGCTGTTGGTACAGTCAATGCTGGCGATAGTTGCCTTACTCTGAGGGCGTGGGTTCGAATCCCGCATGGGACTCGGCCCGAAAAAGTACAAGAATTTGTACTATTGAAGGTAGTGTTATCCCAAATATAACCATGTTATGGAAGAAAGTTTGGTATTAAATCGTTCACTCCATAGCATCAGAATCACTAACAGCGCTGCTTATTTGTAAATTCTACAGTGTACTGCACAATATTTTCTGAAGAGATATTTCCTCGACCAAAATAATTCTGCCAATTTAATGCTGTCATGGAATCAATATCTCTGCTTCAAGTAACATGTATTTTCTTATTAGAAACCACAGTTAAGAAAGTGCTTATCTGTACTTCTTTTTTCGAGATATACGTACATGAAGGAAATACTTTTTTCAATGTGTTCCTTTGACAGCATTGGTTGCTTGTCTTTTACTCACTGCTTATGGTCAGTGTTGCCCTAGTGACATTCAACAATAACTAAATCTTTAATTATTTGATTTAAATAATCTGTATTTAGTATATGAAACATATCATTTCATTTCTTGTTGTTATTGTCGATTGATTGAGCATATGCCATAATTTCCCTCTCCAAATAGCCTGGACTTGTTTTGTAGATAGGTGTCAATGTACATAGAGAAATGTTTCAATAAAGCATCAATGAACCACCCACTAGTTGGTTATCAGTGTCCTTCACCTCAACCCTAAACGGGGGACTACCGGTATATGTATTCGAGGGGTCCGTCTGTAGACAGACAGACAGACAGACAGATACTTTATTTTAGTCTCACCTCCTACATAAAACGGACTAAAACATTAAAAAAAACTGACATAAAAATACCTGAACCACCCAGTAAGGGTTATGAGAGACTATTGAATGTATATACATAAATATATTAAATAAGAAAAAGTTAAATCGATATATATATATATACAGCACATAATTAAAATAGCAATGCGATATAAAACTTCTAAATGTTATATAAAATGCGCTTTCTAAAATGTAAGATATTGCAGGCTTTGGCTGCATAATACACAACTGCGAGGCTGGACAAAATATAACAGTTTCTTAAATGTCCCGTCTCTATATGTCCCGGTCTTGTTAACACGGTATCTCATGAACCATAGCACCCCTTTTCTTCAAATTTGGTGACTTGGCGAATTACGCTGACACTACTTCACTTTCATGGTCACTTCTCATACTTGTGTTAACGTGGTATCTCATCACATGTAGTACCCAATTGTCTTCAAGTTTGGTGACAACTCTCATTGGGGAATTACGCAGGAACCAGTGAACTTTAATTACCTTAGGACCATGAAACTTTGACTACTTTTCGATGCTATGTCTGATAATCATATGAACCATAGCACCCGATGTCGATCTTAATGACACTTTTTACCAGTAATGCAATGTATGAAGCACTATCTTTTGACCCAATGATGTTAGCGGCGGGGGACAATGTAATGTTGGTGGAAATCACTTCTTATTTCACCAGGTTAATACGTGTCGGGAGCTGCATAATTCAAAATTTATTTTGTCTAGTATATTATAGCTTTTGAAGGACTTCAGTGAACGATTTGGTCCAAGTTTTCTTTCAAAGAATTCTTCTGTGCTCTTATATAAAGTGGAATGTCTTTGACAAATTCTGTAAATTTAGGTTTATATTTGACAATCAATTACCGTATTCCAACCATGAAAACGTCCCGATTGATACCGGTAATTCCGTATATTTGATATTCGAAAATAGCAAAATATTTTGGTTCATCTCAAAAGATTCGGTATTTCTTTACCATTAAGTCTTTAATAAGAGTTTCGTTTTTTTTTAAATCAGTATAAACTTTTTGAATATATATATTTAACCGAATGAGTATGCCAAATGTGAAGGTGAACATGAACTTCAACTAGCATGACAGCAAATGACTGACAACAGTCTCTTATGACACTATTCCGATTTAAACAGTGTTGTCACGTCCTCTTTATCATCAACTGACTTGTCACTGTTTATTAGAATTTTCACCATTTGTGAGGAAAAAGAATTTATAGAACTCCAAATTAAGTACTTAAAAGGTTGATATAGAGGAACGTGTTGTATATCTATATAAATTGATGATTCAAATAACATTCAACGAGTTTTTAAAGGATCATCCTTCAATCTTTTTCATAATAAGTAGTTATACTTATAACTAAATAAAAGCACAACCGTGTCATTCATAATGCAACAAAGCAGTGCGGTGAGGATTGCAAAGCTGTAAGATCGTTTCGTTGTGATTACTGACAGTACTAGCTTCTGCATTTAATAATACACGCCTCGGCGCTATTCTATGAAATTGTGTCATTGACCAATTCTAAAAAAAATTCTGATTAAAAGCTTCGAAAATACTTATCTCATGAATATAACCAAATCATTTTGGTGATGTTCTTATGTTCAAAAATACCAAGTGATCTTGACCGTGAAGACATGAATACCAAAGACATGGGCCATACGTTCATGCCTAATACAGTGTTGCACAGGAAGCTACTGAAGAGAATCAAGAAAGTTCGAATTCTTGTCACTATCCTTGCGATCACCTTGCACAGTACTAGAGTTTAATGTTAAAAATTCCTTGATTTAACATGCGATTAGAAAGGGACATGGCCAACAATTAAATCTAAATTTAAGCCCATGGGCTTGAAAAGGAAAATAATCCCGTTTTTAAGCCCATGGGCTAAATGTCGCGTGGGCCTAAATACGGGAATTCCCGGTAACTAAATTATCAACAAGTTATTATTCTATATTATATTAATATAACAACAAGTTAATGAAGGGTACAGTTTTTTTTTACAGACATTCAGTCCCGATATGTTTATAACCATTGACGCTGTCAGTGAGAAGACGTATAATTAGCGGGAGGAGTGTTTTTCCAAATATACTTTATTCACATGATAAGGTACAATCACAATCAGACAAATTCATAACTTTGTGCATACACTATTATGATTGCATAAAATGCACATCTTAAAGATTGACAGGTCAATTAAATACATTATGTAAAAAATAAATGTTTTCTTGTAAAAAAATTCTTCTTTCATTTTGGCAGTATATCTCGCAACTTGAAATATGTCTTTCACGGTAGCAATGCATGTTTTAAAAGACAGTGGTACATTTCTAATATAACTTACATGTACCGTATTTCCTCTAATAAGCGCCCGGGCGCTTATTTTTTCAGCATCCCTTGATCCCCCCGAGGCTTATTGGAGACCCGGCGCTTATTTCTTTAATAGAACATTGAAGTTAGCTAAGGGTGCATTAATCTAATGGTTTAGACCCGGCGCTTATTGGAGGCCCGGCGCTTATTTCCTCAACTACACTGGACCCCCGGCGCTTTTTAGAGGCCCGGCGCTTATTAGAGGAAATACGGTATGTGCCTCTTTCCAGTTTAACGAATATGCTTCCACAACTTGAAAATTTCATCCGCCTGAATATCAAATAAGATGGCTTTGAAAGTCTCAATTGAATCTTAAACACAAATGGTGTCTTAGAACATGTCAAGTTCAGACCAGAAAATAAAAACCAGTGGACGTTAAAACATGTGCAATAGATGTGTCTTCAATATTACATCAATTCGTGCGTAGAGTATATAAACCGATGCAATAAATTTTATTGAATCTATGGTATGCAGTTGACGTATATTGTCGATCGTCAGTTGACGTATATTGTCGATCGTCAGTTGACGTATATTGTCGATCGTCAGTTGACGTATATTGTCGATCGTCAGTTGACGTATATTGTCGATCGTCAGTTGACGTATATTGTCGATCGTCAGTAAGTACCAGACAGTGTAGTGGAACCCTCCGGGAAGGACAGACAGACATAAATACAGACATACAGAAATATTTGTATTCAGTCCCTTGCTGGATTCGAACCCACACCCTCAGTGTCAGGCACCAACCTTCAGGACCGACTGTACTAACAGCTTACCTCTTTATAAATTCAGTACTTCTCAAGGTAACAACAACCATGTTACCGACATGCACAATGGCGTATTCAATTTGATCCATAGACATTTTTATTTCATCTTTATCGGTGATTTATCAAAGGGCGACAGGCAAGTAACTCCTGATGCCTGAATGATGACACGGGGAGACACATACATAGGTCTACCCTTAAGAACAGAAAGAAACGCATTGGTGACGTCGTCAGATCTGCCCCGTGGTAAAGATGCTAACCTCTGTTGCATATGGGGCACGTTCTGGGCTAGAAAAGTTGATTTCTGACAGGTTGCATCAAAAGTTAGTTGTGCAATCGGCGACGTTTCATGATGAACATTCCGTAACTGTCGAAATGACTGGAGTTGCAAGACATTGCAAGACATTAAATCGATTGCAGATGTAAAACCATGTTCGATTAGACAAACAGAAGGACATTACCAGTGCTGCAAACTTTTACCGCCAAGGGAATTTTTTAGAAATATGGTTCTATGGAACAGAGGTTAGGGTGGAAGAACCGAGTGGAGTAACCTCTGTGAGAAGAGAAGAGTCTTCCACTGCAGCAACCTGCCGTATCATACAGTAGTGTTGCCAGCCAAGGGTGGTCACGCCCACAATTAGATCAGCGCCTCGTTATGAATACCTTTTCCTAGATGATATTGTTTGAATAAGTTCTATACATACATAGAAACATTTACCCTGTACGTGTCCTCAATAGACATAAATGTAGAAAACTATCAATTTCATTTTGTAATTTATTGAAATTGGATTATTAAACAGCGGCGTTCTGTTTGTTCAGTTGTACCGTCACCCAGTTCTTCAGAGCCTGCAAGATAGTGTGAACAGTTATAAGCATTATGTAAATTATACGTGTATTTATTTGATAAACTTAGTTGATTATTGATCCTAGCAGAGTGACGTGAAGAAAGGGTTTTGTAAATTTCGAAACGTTAATGCTAACATGATGCTACTTATATTATCAACGTTTTAATATGAAAAATGATATCACACATCGGCATGCAACACTATGTTACACTGTTACCAATCTCATTAAAATCAGATCTAAACTAACTTTCACTTCTCGACATGGGTCATGTCTGATGCCCTTTCACTACACTGACCCAGTCAACGAAGCTAGGAATCTACGCTTTGATGTATGGAAACATGTGATTGATTAAATGTGTGAATATTAAGGTCTCAGAAGAGGGTACGAGACATGGTATGGAGGAATATAAATCACGATTCAGAGACAAAATTCACTTCGTAGGAAAAATGTTTTGTTCTTTCTTGTGCAATTTGTTTAATAAGTTATCCAGATCATCAAAGATCCCTGTTGAAATGGGGAGCTAGTAAAGCTATGAGAATACCTATTTTACTCACTCGTAATCAGAGAGTTTCTTTAATTTTTCTGTCTCCCAAACTACCTTAATAAAATTCTCTAAATTCCTTTAATTATTTGGCATGTAAATAAGGTTTGTAATGAAGCACTTCAGGATAATTTAGACAATGCTGTATGAGAGTGATGTCATTCCAAGTAGTCGCTCGTTTTCGTTAGCGCAACAGTTCTGCAGTACTTGGTTAACCTACTTGGCTATAAACATGATTACGTAGAACGTAAACGAGTTCAGGTAAGTTTTGTCTACGAAAGGAACTACACTTAGGGGCAAAAGAAACTATATTTTATTTTAGATAGAGTCAAACACAGACTACTTTCGCGGTAAAAAATTGATTTTGAATGTTTGTGAGAATGAGGAACTGAAGATATGTCTCGAAATATTTAATTCATGATACTTTATATCTTATATCTGTTCAAATACACAGGATGTCATGAAACAAGCCCGAAATCCATATTTCACTCTTCTATCTCGCCAAAACGACGATTTTTAAAAACCCGCCTTTTTCAGAAACAGGAAAAGAAAATGTATTTTAAAAATTAATTATATTTTAAGTTTAGTTAGCATTTAGCGACATTGATTAAACTATATTGCGTTGTTGTAGTTTATCTGGCCTATAGCTATTGGTGTAGGTTTAATGTTACATCGAAATCTTGTCCCACAGAAGCCCTGAGAGTATTGCTTGAGGAAAATTACTTGATGTGATTATGTTAACAGCCCAACATACCATGATTCCGTCGTGCACTGGGGTACAGAACTCCTGTACGAAGTTGTCGGGTAACGGGGAGTCCAGTCCGAGTTTTCTGCTGTTCGCCAGGGCGCCGGTCCCGTCAAAGTTGACGTAGCACAGCCGTGTTGTGAGCTCGTCCACTGGTCGCAGATAGGCCGGACCGCCCGCCATCAGCTGGAGTCAATTACAATCATTTGATCTAAATCGAAATTGTTTTAAACTTAGACTGATATAACTAACATTATATTGTAGTAACTTGTTATCATTTGAAGCAATAAATAACGTTCACTTGGTATATTGATGTGAAATTAATATATGAATCGTTGTTTGAGTACGTAACAGCAAGAGAAATTAATTATTAAGTAAACAAATGGTGCAATGATATTTGACCAAAAAAATCTTTGGGTTTAGTGTAACAACTGTATGACAATGGAGACTAACAGCGACTGACGCCTCTTCCAGAATAACACGACACATTTCATTGCCCGTGTTTATGCCGCGCTGCTTCAGAGCAGGTCTGATGACGTCAAAGTCGGGGAAGATGTAGTAACCAGCTGATGACGTCACCACTTTCACCCCAACCGATCTAAGCTCTCTGGAAAAATACATATGAACATAACATTACAACGCGCTACATTATAAAGCTAGACAAACTGTCTTCTCGAGGCAAAACGCACATGCAAATCTCACGTGCCCATTTGAAGAGAAAGAGTTTAGTTTTCAAATCCATAGACTATCTCAAATTTACTTGTTTGATAGGGAGAGATATTCTATATTTCCTCCAGTTTACACCGAAGATCAACAACAATTATAAAAATACATCAATATACATGTAGGTAAAAATATACAATTTACGAATTGCAGTATATACACATATTTACAATACTATTAGACAAGAATAGTGGCTAATGGACAGTCAACATTATGTATATACTAGCTCTATAATACAATTAATTTGAGGTATAGTTAACAGAATATCTAAACAATGATAAGCCAATTACTAGTAATTAATGGAGCAGATTAATCATCAAGTGTGATATGGTAACAGGTGGCGTCTTATTATATATAGTGCACATTTTAGAACAATGGTTTCCCAAGTGTCGAGTTCAATATATGGGTTTAACTCAGTTATGCCTCCTAGAAGGAAAGCTCTTGTAATTAAAATGCAACATACGTTTCCACTTCAAGAAAAGCGATCATAAACGTCAGGAACTTATTTCTGTCACAGTTGACATGTTCACAACGTAACAATATATGAGTATACGAAGGTATGGCAAAGGTTGCACTTTGTAGAAATGTAACAACGTGATGAAATTTGTATGCAAACAAAGGACATATTTATAGTCAAGATGTAGCATTAAAGGATGTTCTCATACACCATGAATGTTCCTCGTGACTATATATGTACAATTCGTCGCCATTCATAATTCGACGAGAATACGCCTTTTGTAATATATTTTTCAACATGTACATTGCATTGTCACTATTACCATCTATGTATGTATCTGATTTTAATAACATACTTCTTCAAATTGGAATTATATATGTTAAGATATATTCTTATTGGTCAAGTAAGGAAATATGAAACTTCAGGGCGGAGACATTAGCTGGTGTTAACATGATATGACCCGTACGTGGCACAGAAGAAGGCGACATTCTTCATGACTCGGGTCGTGTGTCTGATATACTCCTCACAAGACTCCAGATCGGACAGCACCTACAGAGGGGAATACATCATACACACAATATCTCGTAGCATAATAATCCACTAAATGGGGTCATGTTATGAATAAAATATTGTATAAAACAAGCCGTAAAAAGATCAACCCAAATTCACTTTTTTCCAAAAAAAAATACTCAAATATTATAATGTAGGAAATATAGCCTTTTCAAATGTGCAAACAGCTCAATTTTATACCTTCTTGTCTTTCTTTCAAACATTTTTTTCTAGTATGAATGATCCTAAAATAAAATGCTTTTTTTTGTATTTAAACACGAATCTATGACATTGATCATTTACAAATTTCGTACTGATGAATATCCACACCAGCTGATGTATGCTACTAATATAAAATGTACACTTTTTGTACTACATATATATATAAAAATTGTTAATATATATATATATGCTACAGATTGTTTTTTTTATATTGACAATTTAGTTTTCAAGTTGTAAAATATACTCTGGGAAATAAAAATACATTTAAAAAATCAACTATCCCACATCACACAATTGGTTGTAACACGGGTAGGTTGTAACAAGGCGAATAACTCTTAACATGTTCATCTCAACCAATCACGGGGTTGTCTGCCCATAGCATCAACGTTCTCTCTGTCCATGATAACGTACACGGCGCCTCGGCTGACGGCTCCTTTCCAACAAGGGGATATCAATTTTTAGACCTTTAGAGTAATATTTAGTTGTGTTGGATAAACGTCTTCTGAACTCAGCGTATTCATGATGTTGGTCACGATTAGATACTATGGATAACAACCACTATCTGCCTCACGTTTACATTCACTGTATTTATCTTCTCACATTCACTAAACCTTTGACGGGCGTTAGCATATGGTCATGTGGTTTGGGGTAGGTTGTAACACTCAAACTGGGGTAGGTTGTAACAGTAATATAACCTACCTAAACATGTAGTATGGCATATAATATATTTCTCACCCCTGATAACAGTTTAATTTTGATGGAAACACTGACATTTATTCTCTAAAAAAGCATTTTATCTTATTAAAATAACATAAGAAAAAGTCACATTTGATTATATATTGAACATGGGCCCCAAGTTTAATGACATTTTGATATATTTTCTATATTAGCTCTTCTTTGGAACATTGTGTTGCAATTCACATTTTTCACTTCGAAATTCAGGTATGTTTCGCTGAACAATTATTCTTTGTTTTTACCGGTCCAATTATACTTGCCTATACTTGTGAAAAGTGACACTTGTACTCATGTTACAACCAACCCCAGACACTGTTACAACCTGCCCCAACAGTGGGGTAGGTTGTTACAAAAACATTGGTAGGAGTATTGCCTTCTCTCTCGGATATGAGTGGACATGTGCGTGAGTTGGATGTATTTTTGTAAAGCCAAATATTGACAGTCCTTCTTTGAGTATTTTAGTTTGAATTATCGAACTAAAATAATTCATAAATATGCAGACACTAAAAATTGTTACAACCAACCCCGGTCTCCCCTACTGTAAACGGACTAATGTATTCTTTTTGATGTATTTAACACCATGTTCTTATAACGTTATCATGGCCGTCCACCTGACGAAGGGACCTATGGGATAGCACTATCTATATGATTTAAACATGTTTATTCATTGTAATGAATTGGGATTGGTGAAGAAGCTGTGTAGATTATATCAACGCCGCTCCCTTTCTCGTGAGAAACACAAAGTGGTGTTGATAAAAAAATATATCTTACCTACCGACTTCCTGATGTGTACTATCTTGTCAAATTTTATTAGAAGAAAATCTACTTTATCTTTGTTTCAGCCCTTTTAGCGTTTGCAATGTTAGTTCTCATCATCCTTAGACAACGGTGATTTATGTGCAGCAGACTTTGCCACCATTAACCTGTCCGAGATAACGTTTTATCCTATTTTTCATTTATTAAAAAACGCATGCAAACACAAGTTGAGAATGTGCTTTCGAATACAAATGAAGACGCATTTAAGCAAGGAAATTGGCAAACACAGGAGACTGTGGAACATCATTCAAATGAGATTTTGCTTCCCAAGTGTATACACACACAAGGTTTCCGGACGATAGGTGAAAATATTTCAGCGTCTTGTTTTCATAAATTCTTGTTTCGTAAATCATATTTAAACCAAATTCAATTCAATCATAATTTATTATCTTGAACATAATGATAACTTAAGGATTTAGCAAAATACTCATGCGTCGCTTTCAAGACCACAGATATACAACCTCTGGCGAGGTTACAGGTACATCCATTGCGTTGTTGGGGGTCACATATTGCAAATATTATAAATGGTGTTACTTTATCGAGAAGTACCGACTGTTACCGAAAACAACAATTTTGATGATAGTAGACTTAGCATATTGACAATATATAGGTATATACAGGTATACATATATAAAGTAGTGATGTCTGATCGAAAACCGGACAATGCACAGCGTGTGGCGCGCGTCAATGAGTCAAACGTAATTTTGGAATCTTATTTATGACAGACACAAAGACAAAATTTAGTTGATAATGTTTAATAGGTCACATAACTACTCTGCATGTAAATGGGACCTGCAGTTTCGGTTTCTGCACATGCATAATGATGTTACTAAATTTTAATTGGAAACTAGTAATTATGATATATTTTGGCGATTGGGGATAAATATGCAAGTTGGGTGAATTTATTTGTATTGTAGACAGCACATGTAGTGAGTTGGAACCTGTTAAAGCAAAATAAATTTTTATGAAACACAATGAATGCACCTTTAAGTTAGGCAAGTAAGAAGAAGTGTGCTCATACCTTTGCTGCTGCGAACTGCATGGGGGCAGGGGCACAGGAGTAGGTGTGACTGGCAGCACTCTTCACAGCGCTCAGCAAGTCCGACAACTCCGGGGGGTATATATGGTAGCCAACCTGTAGAGACACTCTCTTCAATATTCTTCACTGATCAAGCCAGGCAATACATAATGGGCACTAAAATATCTGAGCATTTGTATATCGCTTACTATAAGCAATATGGGAATGGGTTTATCTATGTCATCAATGTGAAGATATTGGTCTAACCTTGAATATAGTATACGTTCCTAGTAGAAGGAGGACATTTGCTTGAGGCACCTTGAGATAGACTAATTAACATGAAGTCAAATATATGAGTATATATCATATAACTAGCTGTAGACAAGCCAACTGCAAGATGTAATTATGACATCAGGTACCATACTTAAACAATTATATAGTGGTTAAAAGGAAAATTAATATGTGAACATATACCATTTAAGACTGGAAGATCTTGTAAAATTATTTGTCGTCATTATACTCTATGAAATATAGAAATATGACATGTTTCAATATCGATTTAAACCAGTTAATACCTTTTGTTAAACCACACTGGAAGATACATTGTATAAACACAATGGGGAGGAAATAATAAAGAGGTATACTAAAGAAGAAATCATCCCACTATATATATATATTAGCACGGTGCAAGTGGCGTGTAGTGTAGTCTATATAAGTTGGCGCATTCAGCATCCCAGTAACCTGATTATAGTAACAGAACAATGCTGGCGACCTTGCGCACCACTCAATGTTATAAATATCATATATTCTTTATTTGTCCTCCAATTTGGGAGAGTTCAAGGCAGTAGTTGAAAGAGTCAATATTATAGCAAATATTAACACCATTGTTACATCGTAACATAATATAATCATCCCTCGAAATGGTGGTTGTATTGCATGGAACAGTGCTACATGTTACTGTACACATGAGATGAATGTAATTCACAACACCAACGACTGTTCTCTGTTCTACACCTGGGGCAAGCTGACATGCTATGTAAAGAGCATAGAGCCGCTATGTTTATTCTCTTTAGGGGGGGGGGGGGGGGGGGGGGGGGGGTTGCCTGGGCAAGCCGACATGCTATGTACAGAGCATAGAGCATAGAGCCGCTATGTTTTCTTCTTTTTAGGGGGGGGGGGGGGGGGGGGGGGTGTGCTATAGTAAAGTGAAGTGACGCTCTCACCCTCCATCCGCCAGCACTAGCCCACTTGGAGAGACCGGTCGAGAGGATTGTTCCTTCGGGGTAGAACTGCAACAGACCACGCCTTCGCAATACACAATTTTCAGAACCATGCTTTATGTTTTCGTTACTTGCACTCGTTTCTTTAGAATTACACGTTAAAGGGCCAGTAAGACGTTTTTCGCCCAAATAAGTAGATGAAACGTATTTGAAAAATAATGTCACCAATAATAAAACACCCTTCTCTCTCTTCTTCTTAAAAAATAAGTGTAAATGGTTTTGTAAAGCCATGGGAATCGTTTTTGTAATTCGAAATAATAAAATGAATCAAAATAAAATGCCCACCATGTAAGTTTGCATTATACGCAACACCGTTATTACCACTACGGATAATTGGTTTGTGTAATAAGATGTTTACACTAAAAAATAAAAAATAAATGACATAAACTATCATTATAAATGGGAATTACGTGCTACAGCCCCTTTAATCTATTGATGGAGTTGAAGCATATTGGTATCAACATACGCTCTACCCTACAATTAGGGAAACTGGCTCCTGGCTCCGCGTACAGATGACATTTCATGAATTATGATAAACTGAAGTGCAAAAGAAAGTTTACACCTCAGTTGGTTTTATCATATGTTTGATTTTCAATTACTAATGTCATATGTTTTCGACGTCGTACTCTAAAACTGAAAAGTGCAGGCGTTTAGTCATCAGCCAAGGGATTTTCTATGCGTTTTTTTATGTTTTTGGAAAAAATACTTTTTTAATTTTTAAATTCTTTCAAAATTGATTTGGATAAAATGCAACTGTTTATTGACATATAAGACATTTCATATGTGAAAATCAATAAATGTGCCTCATTAAAATATTTACAACATTATAAACATGGTAGAGGTTATGTTAGTGTAAATTTCATTACTTGCCCCTGTTAACATTAACAAAGATAATCAAACTAAACATTAACCAGCCACCAATGTAATTCATTCAAACTACTAAAAATTATATTGTATCGTGCCATAATCAAATGCATCTTATTATTTTAAAATATTTTATAAATCGAAAATGAGGTGTAAAGTTTTTTTTGTACTTCAGTTCATATCAAGACAATCAAACAAAACAGGACAAAACCAGAGATGTTTTCTTTTGTCAAAAAATACCGCCGAGGTGACTATTTCCTTAGATGCAATGTCGAGCTTCTGTGGGTTGTTGATGTCGGACTTAATTTAGACATAACCTTAATGATCCGGCATCATTATATGTTATTACCTAAACTAAACTACATGTATTTATTTTATGTAAACCTCAGTGTCATCCTACCTGTTCTTAGTTAATAAACGAGTTTGAGATGAAATAAAAATGATTTAGTAATACATGTGCTTAGCATGCTGGTGTCTGTCATGACTCACTTCACGAGGCCCTGGTCAGACCTTGTCCGTTTTAACGGTTATGTTTCTGAATCACAGAACAGTTTAGCAAACGCGGAAGCATTTAAAATGGATAGACCTTACAAAGTTGTATACTCCCAAGGATGTGGAAATATGAAGATTTGTGATATAACGCTTAAAGGGACACCGCGTCGAGGATACATCAGACTTATCTACTTTTGCTGTTTAACGTGTCTGGTAATCCCCAAATTCAGACAATTGAAGTAATTAGTAATAAACAAAACTACTGCATGTTAACAGTGAAACGAAGCGTATCTCGTTAGCAGGCACGTTAATCAGCATAGGTAGATAAAAGTGTGACTCATTTTTATCCTCGACGCAGTCTCCCTTTAAATGTATAGCGTAGTGTACTGTAGTGATTGAATACCGTATTCGCTGTGAGGTCATGCTAACCTTAACAGCATACTAGCACTCAGCGCACGGAGAGGAAATGCAGGGAACATATTTTCGCATGATTTAAAATCCCTTTTTTAAATAAACGTTTAAATTATCATACATGTGATTATCTTTTATTTTTTTTTTCATTTTCCATTAGATTTCAAAAGCCTTAAGTTGTCAATACTGAACAAGATATATCCCCAGAGACTGGAAATGGGTGTTCGACCACATGTTGTGAAGGACACAGTCACACATCCTGTAGATATAAATGGAAAATTTCACTCCTCTTTTCCTTTTCGATTGAGTGATTTTCCTTCAGACCACGTGTGTCAGCATACGAAATGTCAAGACGACCGATGATTTGAACATGATATGCTCCGACGTAGCTTTTTGTATATGTCACAAATCATTTTGAAATCTGTGAATAATTAACGTAAACATTAAGATCGGGAATGTTAGTGAATGGCTGGAGAAGAAATTAATTGCAGAAATGACTTGGCTTGTGTTCTATATACCATTGTCTCTTCCCACAGAGGTTACTCCTTTTAGATTTCCTATCCTAACCTCTGTTCTATTTCGCTTGAAATAGAGGACTCCAACAAAATTACTTAGCACAGGAAATGGGAACTTCATACTGCATCCCTGCTTCTTAACTCACCGTTCTGCGGCCACGTCGACCGATTGACTTTAAAGATCTGGGCATTTGACTGTAAGGGGATCACTTTGGGTATTTGTCTCTGATTTGGTATTCTTTATTCATAAGCATGGTTATGATCAATAGTTTTCACAAAATGAAATAGCATTTTTTGAGGAAAACACATTGAACGAGAAAACGTTTATCTTACGTCATCATTATGACTTGTTATCGGCAAATGTCACTTTTACAAGGGCGTCGGTGATTGCACAACTAGATTCAATTGCAACCAATCAGGACACTCAATTTCTGCCCTGGATTTCAAGTGATAAACAACATAGGTTAGGATCGGAAATCTGAAGGTAGTAACCTCTGTGGGAAGAGAATGGTGTTATACATGACGGCAGCAAATCTTTTAACATTCTCAAACAGTTGGTGTAATGAGCCCACTCTGTTGTGTGCCCCTGGATACGAGGTCTTCTAAAAAGTATAAACAGACTCTTGGTCTTGAAAAAGGACAGAAAACTAATCGCTATATACAACATCGTGAACAACCCTTCTGTACACACAGTGTGACACTGGTTGGTAACCGGGGGTGAATTCATCAATACCCAGATTAAACTGTATTTACCTAGGGTGGGTTTGACCCTATTACACCAAATATCACCTGAGGAGTTTTCAGTAGATCGTTTCCCCGTATCTGGTGCACTCTGCTTATGTCAATCAGCTGACACAGAGATATTTGTACAGTGTATTGTTCGTGTGGGTGTGAGTACGTGTGAGATCCCGGATTCTAGCTCACCTTATCTGCATTTGACATTGACATCTCTACTTTGTACTTAATGTTTCTTCAAAGTGCCTTACATGAGTACCAACAATTAGACCATGACACGTGATTCTGGATATATATATATATATATATATATATATATATATATATATATATATATATATATGCCTTTGCTTCTATTCATTCCAATTATATCTGTATGTATTAAAAGTGGTTATTTTTTATTTAAATAGTTTTTTCTACACCAATCCAACGTATGAATATTGGCCTAAAGTACAATCGGAAATGCTAAAAACATGTTTTTACGAACTCAAATAAGACAATTCAAATTATTACATATATCGACTTTTCCAACACTACAGTACCTACACTCACGGGCAAAGGAAAGTACACCTCCTTTTCAAACGCAATTTTATTCTGCCGGATAAAGACGATTTTAATGTTTATGATGAGATCTCGGTAAGAGATATACACAATTTCATCCATTAGAGTACTATATTGTTTATATCTGTTCGAACACACATGGGGTGCTGAAATAGCTATTTCAAAAGGTAATAATGGCTGCTATTGAAGGTAATAGTTTGTGAAATATGAAAAATTATGTCAGTTTATGATAATTTCGGCATAATGTACCTTCTTGGACTTTAAATCAATGACGCATCGTTGCCAGAAAGCCATATCTTCACTCTTCTATCTCGCTTGGTTAAGGAGAGAGATGATTTTTAAAAGGCCATGTTTTTCAGAATTATGAACAGATAAATAAGTTAGTTTGCTTTTAGAGACATTGTGTAACTATGTTTTAGTCGTGTTCATCACTCGTTGTTTAACATATCCTGCGTTTTCTTATCTTTCTTTTGCCCGCTAGTGTATTTCGGCCTTTCGTTAATTTCACTGTGACACCACTAGAAACACCCATTTACAGGTAAATAAGCGACACATTTAGAAGTCCTGGACATAGTTTCTGAAACCCGATAACATCTTGCCTTGACCTTGCCTTGCTTGACAAGCGCACTTGCATCACGACCGCAGGGGTCAGCTAAAATAGTTTATCGATTTATTGAACAGAAAAACGTTTGGGAAACTTAATTACAACAGACGAGAAGATAATTTTTTGTTCTGGTAATGTTTGGTAATATAACTACACTTGCATGTGAGCGTGAAGTTCAAGTTTCTCTACATGCATACGGTCGTTGCTTGATTTTCATTGGAAACAGATTGGGGATGAATATACAAGTTGAGTGAAATTATATGAACTGAAATAGCACATATGGTTTGTTGATACGCATCAAGGCGGCATAAAATATTATGAAAATCGTTCAACAGCATGTAATATTCAACCTCCCTACACAAGGCATAACTCACACACTTCTCCATCACTGACTATATTAACCTTGCAGCATTTCCTTCACTTTTTCCATGCTGCATTTGGACTTGGTAGTGCAATAATAATTCTCTGGCACAGAAAAGACAACGAAAAGTAGCAATGCTTAAATTAGCCAGTGATAGACTGTCTTGGGATGTTGCTACTTGTCCCCTAGTATCCGCAATTTGAGGTCACGCTGTTGAAGTTTTCAAGTTACAAGATCTACGCCTTTAGCCCATTACAGTTCAGGTGCGGCGCTCCGATATCTTAACACGGAAAAGTGAAGGAAATTCTTCAAGGCTTACTTTAATCAGTGAGGTATGCCTTGCGAAGAGACGTTGGGAACCTTGGATAATATTCAGCTTACATTAGTAAAGCATATAACTAGCCTTTTTCGAGAAACAAGGTCTTGGTCAATAGTAAACAAATTATATTAGATGAACTAAGCTTACCTTTACAGGAAAATACGTGATACTTACCTTTTTGATGGTACAGTGGCTGTGGTCATACTGAAGTCTGGCGTATATCTCATCACTCAGGACAAGGACCTCGTGCTTTCTGAAGACCTCGCTGAAACACGTCCACGACAATACAATACACGTCTACTATAGAGAACAGAAACAGTTTTAGAAATCTATAATATAATACAAATATAAAGTAAAATAATAAAATAAATATAAAGTCATTCTAAAGTGTAGTATGATATTCTGTAGCATCTATGACACTATGTTTGCTTGTGTATTAGTATATAATATTGTGCAACATTATGTTCCAGCAGTGTAATTGTATCCGTTTCCTTGATCCCCTGACGTCAATGACGTAAAGCTTAATGTCCGAGTAACTCTTCATTCCTAAAAAATAATGGAACCAAGACCCGAAGGGCCGAGGCCCATTATTTTTAAGGAATGGAGAGTTACGAGGTCATTAACCTACTTAAATTAAGCTCAAAGTAATGCTCTTTTATCAAAATTACTTCACAAAGTTAAAGAAACTAAATTTCTACTTTTAAAATATGACGTGTAACTGTCCATTACTGAAAAATAATGAAGTATAAGAACAATATAGGATGACGTCACAAGTGTAATTTAATCTCGTTTCACCAAATTTTTAACCAGCCAATTAAACAATTTAAACTCGAGCAGTATTGGTAGTTCCCGGATGAGAGTAGTATGTTGTCATCCAAAAATTAAATGGACCCTTCATAAGACTAGAAACATAAAACTGAAAATAGTGTATTTGTAGTATCTAAATCAGACATATTCGAAGAACATATGCTGAGTAAAGCCTTTATAGTGAAAGGCTATGATACTTAAAGTATCACGGTCGATGTAGTCGATGCAAGAAGAGATTTCATTGGAGAAAAAAAACCCAAGGGATATGTGAATTACCGGTTAGCTTTGCTAGGGTATTTTACGAGAAATATGATTACGATCGAAAACCCAAAGTAATCTCTGTGGGAAGAGAATGAGTCGGATTGGGAAGAGGGTGGCCGTCATAGATAAGAAGTGCGTTAACTATCAACTCCAACATCCCAATGAGTAGATACTTCTATTTCTCTCTACAGTGTTGTTCTTAGGTGATCTCCTGAGGGGGTCAGGTTGGCCATTTCTGAACAAGTGGGACCCTTTGCAATGGTAAAAGTATCCTACTCCTCCACATTTTAAGGGACACCAAGCCAAAAGGGTGGGCAAATGTCCACAGGACCCCCTCTAGGAAGAACACTGTCTCTATATCCCCATCCCCAATATTTTGTAAATACTTGTTTACCGTATTTCCTCTCATAAGCACGAGTTATGTCTGTATATTGAATGAATCTTTCAGATAAACATTATTGATGCAACATCTTAACATAACCTACATTGACGTAAGTTAATTCATGGGTGAGGTGAGGTAGGGTTTAACGTCGCTTTCAAGAGTATTTCACTTATATTGCTGGAATTATGGCAGGGAGAAAGCCCCCAATGCCACGTGGCTATGCATTGCGGTGAAACCTGCGAGAATCGGCTGGAACTAGCGAACCATGGGTGGTATACGCTGAAATTAAGTGTAGCATTACATCTAAACCCTACTGCCTGTAGAGCAGTTCTCTACTGCAGACAAAGTTGCCGTGCCCCTGGCGGGATTCGATATTTCACACCCATATGAAATCTCGTTTGCATGTATCTACATTACATGCACCGTTAATCTGTCATTGGGGACAGGGGATGTTCGTCTTTCGAAAACATATTTTAGACATCATTTAAACTCGGTGCTGATCATACTCCAAGATTAGATTGTATTATTCCGTGTGTTCTAAACCCGATGCCTATTAGAGGAAATACGGTATGTTCTGTTACCTGAGCGCCTTCAAATCTGTCTCATTGTAGCATGTCCCGGCTGAAAGGAAATACAGCCGTCATACCTGTCTCACACACAGGACGTCAACGCGCTGCATATCATACATAACATAGACTTGTTTGGTGTAAGGTGTCACACAAAAGAATCTTGGTGTGGGGAAAGAGACTTTGAATAATGCGTAGAAATTTTAATTTTTTTTACGTCACCGCAGTACACCAAAATCTGTTTTAACAACGATTATAAAAAATTCGAGAATACATTCGATTACAACTAACGCAGAATTGAAAGAATATATATGCTTTATATAAAATAACTGTAAAACTTCAGTTAACTGATTAATTCATTATTAAAACTAGATTTTGCTTCTACTTGTCCATCCTCCCTTGCAAGGCATAGACTCGCTAAGACGGTATTATGAGCATTGGTGTTGGTTCTTGGTATACTCACTTGGGTTGTCGGGATTAGTCATTATTAGCAGCTTGTGTCCTTTAATCGCATTGGATTCCAAAGCCTGCAATTAGATATGGGAACTATTGGCAAGCTGCTGTCATGATGCTGCTTAGTATTATTCATGATCATTTAATAAACTCATCGGCAAAATATCACCTCATTTGATTTTATCATATGTATGATTTTCAATTGCAAATATCTCAATGATAATCTAAAACTGAAAAGTACAGGTGTTTAGTCAGCCGTCAAAGAATACTTCTACATGTCTTTTTCATTTAAAAACAAAGAAATTATACATTTCTTCAAAAAATATGTTTGATGATACACACTTGTACATTGACATATAAGACATATTCTATGTGAAAATTGATAAATGTGCCTGATTCTGCACACATTTACAAACATTTTAAACATGATAGGGATCATGTTGGTGGAAATTTAATTTCTTACCCCTGTCTTCATTAAACAAAGAAATTTTAACTAAAATGTAACCACAGTCACCAATTAATTAATCCAAACTACTGCAGATAAGTATTATAGTATCTTGTCAGTTGTCACAGTCAAATGCATCTGATTTCTTTTAAATATTGAATTAATCAAAACCAACTGAGGTGATAACTTTTTTTGCCGGGTAGTTTAGTTTATTCGTGATCGGGTTAAACGGATATTGGCGAGATACCGTAAGTCCTTGAATAATCGCCCGGCGATTATTAATTGCAAACACCGATTAGACCCGGCGATTAAACAAGGGGGGCAATTATTCGAGGCAGGCGATTATTTTTTTCGATGGTTTAATACATATCTGACATTTTCAAAAAATCATAACAAAACATGATTGCAGTATATCTTGTAAATTACGAATATTGTAAACGAAATGCATGTTAAGAGGTTAAACTTAACATAAAAATGATTATGCCGGATTTTCCGTATTTTTTAAAAGAAGATAGCCATTAGGTTTCTTTTTCTAAATTTAACCAGGCGATTATTCAAGGCAGGCGATTATTCGAGGCAGGCGATTATTATTTTCGATGCCATAATACATATCTGACATTTTCAAAAAATCATAACAAAACATGATTGCAGTATATCTTGTAAATTACGAATATTGTAAACGAAATGCATGTCAAGAGGATTGCCGGATTTACCGTATTTTTTAAAAGAAGATGGCCATTAGGTTACATTTTCTAAATTTAACCAGGCGATTATTCAAGGATTTACAGTAATATTTTAAAAAACCATTCATAAGTGCACACTTTTGAGTGACGTTAATTGTTCAAACACTGTTCTACGCATTTTTGAATCTCTGCTAATGGTTATATGGTTTCAACTGTTAATGACAAATAAAGATGAAATAGGCCAACTTACGTAAATCATAGCCTACACACATTTTGTGCATGAATTATCACTAACCTTAACAACCTCACACCTCTATCAAATGTGCTTACTAGGATGTAAAATAAACGGCGAGTTTCTGGCGCAATCTCGGTTGCAGTAAATGCGTAAATACATTTCAAAAGAAATATTTAATAACTGACTCTAAGATCTTTTTAAAAGCCCGTGAAACTCATGAAAAAACCTGGAAAGTTAAATGTATTATTAATAATTTAAATTATTAGAAAACAGACTTTATAATATAGTGGAAATACTTCCCCATACATTTTCAGCTTCGGAATGCAGCGGTTCTGGATAAGTCGTTAATGTTAAAGGGGCAGTAGCACGTTTTTTCGCTCAAATAAGTTGATGAAATGTATTTGAAAAATAATTTCACCACTAGTAAAATATCCTTCTCTCTTCGGAAAATAAAGTTTAAAATGAGTGTACATGTTTCGGTAAAGCCATGAGAATCGTTTTTGTAATACAAACTAATAAATTGTGTTCACAATAAAATGGCCGCCATGCAATTTTTGCTTTATACGCAACATAGTTTTGACCACTACAGAAAATTGGTTTGTGTAATAAGAAGGTTTACCTTCTAAAGTTAGTTTAAATAACATAAACTATCATTATAAATTGGAAATTTGAAAAAATAAATTTTGCAAAAAACGTGCTACTGCCCCTTTAAAAGCAATATACAAGTTCATCACGAAATTTGAACCTTTTCAAAGACTTCCGGTGTCAACTTCCAGTGACTGTCCGCATCAACAGGAACAATGACGGGCTTCTTGCCAGCCAACTCGGTCTGTGGTTTGTACGTCGTCCACGACGGTGACAGCAACATAACCGCTGAGAAATAATGAGAATAATCATCAATGTTTAAGATCAATATTGAAAACACACTTCCAATACGATGTTTTGGGGTTGTTGTATACACTGTAACCGGGATGTATTTATACTGGACAAAACATGTGAGGGAAATTGGATTTTTATGATTGATATTTAATCAGTGTCTCAATGAATGAATAGAAACATTATTCAATTAACATATATCCCAAATTAATTTTGTCCAGATATAGATGTGTCGTTTTAGTATAACAATAACGAATACATTGTTAAAATATCACTTAACATCAACACGCATCATCCAGTTGTAAACAGTTTACAACGGGTAGCGGACGTTGTGCATTAAAAAAACAAGACTTTAGAGTAAAATACTTAACAATTAGCAATATTTCAATGTACTAAAGAAATAGGAATTTAATATATTGAACTCATATCCTTTTAATTTTCAACGAATACAAAACAAGATGAATTTCTTCTTAAATCCCAAACTCGGCGTAAAGTCGGACATAGAGAGAAAACATGATTACATCGGACTTTCAACTTGAGGTGAATATTATACTTACTCCCGTTGAAGACGTTCATGAGGAGGTAGATGAGCTCCTTGCTCCCCGGGGCCACGATGACGTTGCTTGGACTCAGGTCGTGGAGGGAGTCGTACACCCCGTGGAACTTACAGATAGCATTGCGCAGTTCAAGGATACCTTAGGGTTAAACACATAACAGAGAGTATTATTTATATTACACTTTAAAAAAAAAAAATTAAAATATTTTTTATTTGTTCCCATTATTGAATACAGACAGCAAGTGGATTCCAAGAATCAAACAGCAGGTACACACAGTTACAATATAGTAATAACACCTACAGAAAATCAAGAATTGAATATTGGGAATAATGGCGACCATTTGTCTAAAAAATTCTCAAAATTATTGTTTCTTCTGGATATGAATTTTTCAACAACATAAATGTCTTTCAAAATTTAAAAAAAAGTTAAACATTTTGGGAAGTATTTTCTTTAAAGTGCATGTATAAATATATCTTTTTGCAGAAAGTAAAATATGAAGTATCAATGGATTATTCTCTAAGGTCCCAAACCAAACCATGTTTTTTTGTTATTTCAAATCCAGAAGGTCTGGGTGACATTACATTCCCAATATACATGACATAAGGTTTCATTTTCAACATTACAAAAACTACATATTTCATCATCAACAAGTTTTATTTTCAGTAGTTCTCTCTTTGTTTAAATAATTCGATGCAAACATTTGAATTGAAAATCTAGAAGTTTCATATCTTTCAGATTCTTTCTGCAAATATTAAAAATCATATGTCAATTAAAATCAGTATCATGAAATATATATTTTCCCATTTTTGGCAGATATGAGGTTTAATATTGTCAGATAAGAGCAGGTCATAGAAGATTCTTGAGCCTTTGTTAGAATTCACAAAATGTTTAAGAAGAGAGTTTGAATCAAGGTCATTGGTATATGTATATCTGTGTTGTCTTATAGTCAGTTTCCAAGCTTCAGGTAGATTATAGATAACATAACCAAGATCCATATATGTACCTCTCATATCAAACTTAAGCTTCAGCTCCTCAAAAGACATAAAGCAATGCTCATTGTAAAGATCATTAACTGTAAATATTCCACATCTGGCCCAGCGTCCAATAAAGTGATATGGGTTTTTAAAATTATGATTTAACCATAAGGGTAACGTTGTTCTAGAATTGTGTTAATGCTGTCATCTTCAACAGAATTTCTAATACAATATAATTTCAATGCTGTTAAAACATCTTTCCAAAATGGATTATCAGTTTTCACAATACTCTGAAAATTTGCTCCATACTTGAATATATCATTTAAGGTAAAATTGCATGGATTACTTACATTTGTTTTTCTCGAATAATGTCTGAGGGTAGATAGTTTCATTGCATTAACGAAGGTCTTGATATCAGTCATGCGTAAACCCCTATCCTTGTAATGTTTTTTCAGGATACTCCGTTTAATTTTGTCCATTTTATCATTCCAAATAAATCTGAAAAAGATCCTCTCAAGAGAGGTGATACATTCATCAGGTGGGTTAGGTAAAGTATTAAAAATATGTACTAATTTTGAAAGAGCTAATGTCTTGATAACAGTTTTTTCCCCAATCAATGTCAATTGCCTTTTTCTTCATGTTGCTAGTAATCTAGTAATTTCCTCAAGTCTTTTTCTTGTATTGATTACCCAAAAGTCATTTAAGTCAGATGTAAATTTAATGCCCAAAACTTCAAATTCATTTCTTTGCCATTCAATTTCAAAATTTTGACAGAGTATATCTCTGCTACCTGCTTTTGAGCCAATCCAAATTGCTTTTGTCTTATCTACATTCATCCTTAACCCTGACATTTTATAAAATGTATTGATGGTATCAATAGCAGCATATAGACTTTCAGTTGATCCATCAAGAAATAATTCAGTATCATCAGCATATTGTTCAAGTTTATATTCTTGGTCATCAATCACAATACCTTTTATGTCACCATTCTGTCTTATCATACATCCAAGGATTCTCGCTACAAAAAGAAAGAGATAAGGTGATATAGGATCACCTTGTCTACAACCCCTTTCATTGGGGAAGAATTCAGAGAGATGCCCATTCTGTATAACACATGAAGATGTTTCATAAGTTAAAATATTTATCCAGCGAATAATTTCAGGACCAAAACCAAATTTTGATAACACAGAATTGATGAAATCTTTTGAAACTGTATCAAAAGCTTTTTCAAAGTCAATTGAGATCAACAAACCTGGAATATCCTCTTTTCTTAGTTTCAAACATAAGATCATATAACAATCTTGTATTATCACTTATTGTTCTACCTGGAATAAATCCAGTCTGGTTACTATGAATTAAGGAATCTAAAGTGGTTTTTAACCGGTTTGAGATGCATGCACTGATGATTTTATATAATGAATTTAATAGAGTAATTGGTCTCAAGTTTTTTTTAAATAAAGTCCTATTTTTATTAGCTTTGGGAATGCAAGTAATAACTCCTCTCTTCATAGTAAGAGACATTCTATTGCTTCTAGAGACATCTTGAATAAATCTAACAATCCAAAACTTAAGTTCTTTCCAAAAGAACTTGAAGAATTCTATGGGAAATCCATCAATTCCAGGGCTTTTGTTGTTCTTCGTGTTTTTTTACTGCAGCTGATACTTCATTCATATCTATATCTTTTTCCAGTGTGTCTCTCATTTGGTCACTCAAGGTTGGAGTTAAAACCTTATCCAAATGATCATCATTGTCATAAATCTTATTTGAAGCATAAAGGTTTTTTTATAAAATTCTTTAAGTTCATGTAAGATTGATTTACTTTCAGTAATTTCCTCATTCTTATTTGTAATAATCTTATTTATTGATTTTCTGACATAATTCCTATTTTCTAATGGCAAAAATATTTGGTTGGTTTTTCTCCTTCTTCATACCATAATATTTTATTTCTGAGTTGAATTCCTCTTATCTCTTCTTCCTTAATTTGTTGCAATTCCATTTTCAAATGTGTTAGTTCTGATATTAGATGTTCATCAATGTTTTGAAAATCTTTTCTTATATTGTCGTCACAGTCTTTTATTTTGATTTCTAATTCCTTTGTCTTATCTTTTCTTTTCTTGTTAAGGAATGATGAACAAGAAATTGATTTTCCTTCAAGGATACCTTAGGGTTAAATACATAAGAGAGAGAGTATTATATATATTACACTTAAGTACAAAGGAAACGTCGCCATATAAAATACAATACATTTGAAATCCGGGAGCTATATTATAACTGAAACAGAGTTACATTATGTCTTCAGAAGCTAACTACACTAAATTTAAAATTTAAAATCATTATCTCTTCATAGTTATGAGAAACAGAGTTTAGGAAATCGTAGTTTTCGAATCTCATTAACTAGAGGAGATGGAAAGTCAAAAAGCGGTTTTGGGCTTGATGTATGACGATCTACAGTAATGATGCGTCAACAAATGTACGTCCAAGCAGGTTATTTATGTAGACAACATCTGTTATTATGTATAATATAATATATTTCTCGATAAATATTTGAAACCCCCATTATCACAATACAGTTTTATTAATCTTATGTCTTCAACAAATATAAATGTTATAAATAATTTATGCCTATTTTTATATCATGCAAGAAAAATAAAAAATTCGGATGTTTTTTTGTAAAGCTCATGCAATATATTTTTGATATATGTCTGTATTTTGGGCCAATGGCCTTTTACTGAATAAAATGTCTGTCTGTCTGACACCTGTTATTAATTACATAATTTCATATATGTTATACATTTTTAACTTAAATGCCAAACATTCTGCGATTTCAGCATCCCAAGTGCATTTGCACTGACATAAATATAAAGGTTTTATACTATGATATACACACTGTAAGTAGTTCTTAACAAAACAAAACCTATTGATTTAACATTCAAAATCTAAATATTTCGTTAAATAATCTTATAAATGTACGTGAGTATATGTATGTGTGTGTATGGTAAATCTCGATGTTAAAGAGGTTTATTTCAGCTGCAATAAACAATTTTCAATATGCGTTGGAAATCCTTAGACGGAATCGTTCACGAACTTTGTATCATTGTACTGAACTTGACCTGTTGATGGTTGATTATGGTACAAAGAATATGGTAGATCATCAATTTGAAATAAATATGTGTCTTAAAAGCCAACTTTAATATAGTTTTGAAAATTCGTATTTCTCCAACATCAAAATATATACATCTGAAACTGTTGAGTCATATATAAAATAGCGTTAGTCCAGACCGGCTGTAAGATTGTGCAGCGGCCCCGTACCCGTGTCCTATTGTACAGCTGTTTGTATAAATATACTCGTACGACATGAAATCATGTCTTGGAACGCATTTGTATTGAGGCCAACACATATAACATTACGCAATTCATAAACATGAGGTTTTATAATATCTATTTTTTTGATGATGAATAAAACAATGTGTACACATATGCCTGGCAAGAGATATCGTGAGAAGACATCATATGATGTAAAAGGGCAATTACAAGTTTCTGCCTTCAAGTCATTTCAAAGCTACTGAACTGGTTATCCTCCCTCTACATTGGTGAACACCGGTATAGATTATAAACTATCAACACATATGTAACTTAAAGATTAATACGACTGAAACATAGGATTAGCTACATGTTGTGTGCAGAATCTATCAAACGAAACTATCAAACGTGGTCCATTTTTTAAACATTATTTCATCATGATTCTGAGAAACAAAACTTTTAAAAATGTAGGCGAGATAGGAGATTAAAATACAGGTTCTTTGCTTGATTTATGACGCCTTACAGCAAGGATGTGTCAACGATCAAAGTCGAAAGAACATACATTATGCCAACAACAAGTTTTAACAACTTAATTTCCATATCTCATGCATATTAAATGTTTGAAATAGCGATTTCAGCATCCCATTGGTTGTTGAACACGCGTAAAATTTTAATAAAACTATGATCGTACCTTGGTGAACAATATTTTTATTACTTCTTAACAAAATATAATCTTATCAAAGATTATTTTGTTTTTGACTGAACATTTGGTAACGTTTGCTTTGAACACTAGTTGGATAAGCTATCTTCGTTTGATCTGTGACCTTCAACGATCCATGTCACAGTGACATAGACTCTACATTGATGAGTTAGGTGTTTCACAAAACGTGGAGGCTTCACGAACCTTCAACCATTTGACACTGATGGAAATTATCACAATCATTGCATATCTTCTCAGGCATTTAGAAATGTAACACACTCATTGTATAGCTACTTGGGCATTTAGAAATGAAACACAATCGTTGTAAAGCTACTCGGGCATTTAGAAATACAACACAATCATTGTATAGCTACTTGGGCATTTAGAAATACAACACAATCATTGTATATCTGCTCAGGCATTTAGAAATGTAACACACTCATTGTATAGCTACTTGGGCATTTAGAAATACAACACAATCATTGTATATCTGCTCAGGCATTTAGAAATGTAACACACTCATTGTATAGCTACTTGGGCATTTAGAAATACAACACAATCATTGTATAGCTACTTGGGCATTTAGCAATACAACACAATCAGTGTATATCTGCTCAGGCATTTAGAAATGTAACACACTCATTGTATAGCTACTCGGGCATTTAGAAATGTAACACAATCATTGTATAGCTGCTCGAGCATTTAGAAATGTAACACAATCATTGTATAGCTGCTCGAGAATCCAAAAATGTAACACAATCATTGTACAGCTGCTCGGGTATTTAGAAAAAGAACACACTCATTGTATAGCTGCTCGGGCACTTAGAAATGTAACACAATCATTTTACAGCTGCTCGGGCATTTATAAATGGAACAAAATCATTGTATAGCTGCTCGGGCATTTAAAAATGAAACACAATCATTGTATAGCTGCTATGGCATTTAGAAATGTAACACAATCATTGTATAGCTGCTCAGGCATTTAGAAATGCAACACAATCATTGTATAGCTGCTCAGGCATTTAGAAATGCAACACAATCATTGTATAGCTGCTCAGGAATTTAGAAATGTAACACAATCATTGTATAGCTGCTCAGGCATTTAGAAATGCAACACAATCATTGTATAGCTGCTCGGGCATTTAGAAATGTAACACACTCATTGTATAGCTGCTCGGGCATTTAGAAATGTAACACACTCATTGTATAGCTGCTCGGGAATGTAACACAATCATTGTATAGCTGTTCAGGAATTTAGAAATGTAACACACTCATTGTATAGCTACTCGGGCAATTAGAAATGGAATACAATCATTGTTTAGCTACTCAGGCATTTAGAAATGTAACACAATCATTGTATAGCTGCTCAGGCATTTAGAAATGCAACACAATCATTGTATAGCTGCTCAGGCATTTAGAAATGCAACACAATCATTGTATAGCTGCTCAGGAATTTAGAAATGTAACACAATCATTGTATAGCTGCTCAGGCATTTAGAAATGCAACACAATCATTGTATAGCTGCTCGGGCATTTAGAAATGTAACACACTCATTGTATAGCTGCTCGGGCATTTAGAAATGTAACACACTCATTGTATAGCTGCTCGGGAATGTAACACAATCATTGTATAGCTGTTCAGGAATTTAGAAATGTAACACACTCATTGTATAGCTACTCGGGCAATTAGAAATGGAATACAATCATTGTTTAGCTACTCAGGCATTTAGAAATGTAACACACTAATTGTATAGCTACTCGGGCATTTGGAAATGGAACACAATCATTGTATAGCTATACTCAGGCAATTAGAAATGTAACACACTCATTGTATATCTGCTCAGGCATTTAGAAATGAAACAAATCATTGTATAGCTACCCGGGCATTTAGAAATGTAACACAATCATTGTATAGCTAGTCGGGCACATAGGAATGGAACATAATCATTGTATAGATACTTGGGCATTTATAAATGTAACAGAAACATCGTATAGCTACTTGGGCATTTAGAAATGGAACACAATCATTGTACAGCTACTCAGGCATTTAGAAATGTAACACACTAATTATTGTATAGCTACTCGGGCATTTAGAAATGGAACACACTCATTGTATAGCTACTCGGGCAATTAGAAATGGAATACAATCATTGTTTAGCTACTCAGGCATTTAGAAATGTAACACACTAATTGTATAGCTACTCGGGCATTTAGAAATGGAACACAGTCATTGTATAGCTACTCGGGCATTTGGAAATGGAACACAATCATTGTATAGCTATACTCAGGCAATTAGAAATGTAACACACTCATTGTATATCTGCTCAGGCATTTAGAAATGAAACAAATCATTGTATAGCTACCCGGGCATTTAGAAATGTAACACAATCATTGTATAGCTAGTCGGGCATTTAGAAATTGAACACAATCATTGTATAGCTACTCAGGCATTTAGAAATGTAACACACTAATTGTATAGCTACTCGGGCATTTAGAAATGGAACACAATCATTGTATAGCTACTCAGGCAATTAGAAATGTAACACACTCATTGTATATCTGCTCAGGCATTTAGAAATTAAACACAATCATTGTATAGCTACTCGAGCATATATTAATGTAACACAGTCATTGTATAGCTGCTAGGACATTAAGAAATGGCCATTGTACATGTATAGCTTCTAATTAATAATAAAAAACCCATATTATCATGACAAGGAAAGTGGACTATTATACACAAAAAACATGTTTCTAGCAGGCTTGAGATAATTATAAGGTACACATTGCAACAATGATAAAAGTTGAAATGTTCGACAAAGTGCATGACATATGGTTTTAGGAAGAAATCCCGATGTCTTGGCGACCATATCCCGTTATCGTACGTTTTAGAAAGCTTAACAAATCTAACTAAAGGTGTGTTCGTCCACCTATGAATATGAATTCAATGGTTTGGAAAGAATTGACCACTGTCATTGAACCCTCACCACAGGACATTTCTCCTTCAGCATTCAGATTCGAGTATGAGAACATTCTGTTCACGAAAACACGGCACATACCGACCCCTATGAATGAGGAATATAACAAAATAATTATACATTGCTGGTAAATCATTGTCGACTATGTTGACCCATGTGAATAACATCGAGATGGATGATCGGATATTTAGAACATGTTAGAGTGAGCTATGAATCGTTTTGTTCAGGGCTACTGGCGGTTATCAACATATGCATACACTCAACCGCAAAAGAAACGTCACCTTACAAAATACAAGATATTTCAATCCACGAGTGATGACCACAACTGAAACAGAGATGCATTATGTCTTCTAAGCCAACTAAACTTAATTTGAAAATTCTAAACATTATCTGTTTATAGTTCTCAGAAACACACGTTTTAAAAACCGTCGTTTTTGAATCTCTTTAATTAGACGAAATAAGAGTCTCAAGAGTAACAAGAGTGGTCTGAGAGCACAAGAACCCCCGGGTTCTTTATCATCCAAATAAGCAGTGTAAATGTTATAGGGTATTTTAATGACCATTTAAAAATGAATAAACATGTCGAGTATCGAAGACTTATCGCTAATCAATCACACAATATGGCCATGGTTAAGTTTCTGACAAAATGGATCCTACACCAAGGTCAAGGCCACATGTTCAAAGGAAACATAACATTTTCAAATGCTGACGAAGTAAAAGTTACTGCCAGTCTGAAATTGGAAAGCCAAGCGCTCTAAGTCAGGGGCCATCACTCTGAAAATATTAATCCGATCAGTCTAAAAAAACACATGTGTATCAACGATGTATATCCAAAGAATGATTAAAGTTTCAGATAGTTCAATCAATAACTGTGGGAGGAGTTGATTTCAGAACACAGGTACTGTAGGTCTGAAATTGGAAAGCCGAGCGCTCTAAGTCAGGGGCCATCACTCTGAAAATATTAATCCAATCAGTCTAAAAAAACACATGTGTATCAACGATGTATATCCAAAGAATGATTAAAGTTTCAGATAGTTCAATCAATAACTGTGGGAGGAGTTGATTTCAGAACACAGGTACTGTAGGTCTGAAATTGGAAAGCCGAGTGCTCTAAGTCAGGGGCCATCACTCTGAAAACATTAATCCGATTGGTCCCAAAAAAGCACATGCGTATCACCGATGCATTTTCAAAGTATGTGTCAAGTCTCAGAAAGATCGATCAAAAATGTGGGAGGAGTTGATTTCAGAACACAAGTACCGTTTTCGGGACGGACGGACGGACAGACGGGCTGCGCCACGACATAAAGCCCCTTGGGTTTCAATCGGAAGTTTTGGCTTGTTTTATGACGTTCAACAGTAAATAAACGTTAACAACTTTAAGTCACAACATATTTTATTAAATTAATTTTTACATCTGGCCATAAAACATTTTGAAAAAAAGTGTCTTTAGAAATAAAAATATTAAACTCTGATGTATGAAATTGCGGATACCTCTTTATAAATCATATCTCTTATAAAAAGCATTCAAAACCGACTTTCTCCAGCACTATAGTATTTCGTTTTGAAAATGTGGCGACGTTTATTTTGCGGTTGAGTGTACTCTATCACTGGAGGAGTTTAGTACAGTAGTCGCGGGAAACAGCTGGAGCCATGCCATGCTTCTCAGACGGCTAATCTTGGTTCATTCATTTACGTTGTGGTACCGTTTCCAAGCAACGATTTCAGAACGGCAACCAAAACAAATACAGAAGAGAGTTTTCTAACCCGGAATTAGGACGTATGTGAAATATAGGGATTCCGTCTTGATTCCATTAAAAAAGAAATATTAATGAAATTGCAGATTGCAGTCTGTAAATTAGAAAATGATTTTATTTACTCGTTACATACTCGTGTTCACTTTCAGGTTTTTATATAGAATGTGTGTCATATGACGTAATTCAAGTTGATGTTACATACTGTCTTATAGTTTACCAAATAAACATTATGAACATAACTGAGGGTATGGAAACACATGGAAAAAAAGAAAATGTCCGACATACATTTGTATATAAAACAAACATACCTTGAACGGGTAGATAAGCATTCTTGTCGGCATTTTCTTTAAGAGATTCTACTCCTGTTTCGATGACTGGAAAAGGAGCTTGTCCAAAGCCGAAATGGTACAATTTCTGTCCATCTTTCATAAGCTGTGTGATTTTCTCATTGAACATGAGGTTGGTAGCGGCTGTATAGTCGCCCAGATCGGGCCTAACGAGGGACATATTTAAGATACAGGAGAGAAGTCCAGGGAGAAGCTTCACTTGCCACAGGTCGGTACGTCTGCCTATCCGTGCTGTCAGCAAAGGGTTGTCTGCTTTTGTAGGAAAACTACTTGGAGTACGACTGATAATAACCGATAACGGTTACACGTTTTATCGAAACATTTATTTACTTTTATGAATTGTTTTTCAATTTTCATATTTTATTGTTAACTATGAAATACATAATACTGTGAGTTGATGGACGGATTTTCTGACCAGCAAAAGGATTTTTAATTGGTAAGTATATTCAAATAAAGGTAAGGTAAAGGTAAAGGTAAAGGTAAAATAGATTAACATACATAAATACAAACACACGCACGCACGTACGCATGCACGCACTCACTCACGCACGCACGCACGCACACACACACACACACACACATACATACATACATACATACATACATACATACATACATACATACATACATACATACATAAATTATATACATGTTATCGGACATATGCATATTAACGATTAACTGTAAAATGATTAGTTTGTTATTCATGTAATATTTACCACAACAAGCTAATGATTTACATCACGAGTTGAATATGTGCTGTGTAGCAGAACGAATGTCATCTTGGAAAAAATTATGCTTTGTAAGTATGTTAAGTACGCAAGCTCTAAAATGGAGACTAACAAAACTAATATACGTACATAGCTAACTAAAATGGAGGTCTAACCACCCGATGATTTGGAAAAAATTTATCCGGCAAATATTTTCTGGTTTATTGAAGGTACAGCTAAACCGTTACCGTTTGCCACCGCTTCAAAACACCTTTCTCTCGCCTCGGAGGGTGCTCTCAGGTACCTTGTGGAGATATAATGTTATACATGAAAGCCCACTTTGGAAAATTAGCTCTCCAGGAATATTTAAACAATATATTTTAGGCGTCTCGGTTCAGTTCTCAGTACTGAATTATCTAAGTTTGTAAAAAATATACCATTTTTAAAACCATTATCTGTTAAAGAGCATGACAGACTTTAAACAGGTTATATAATTATATAATTATATAATATAATTATATAATTATATATAATCAAAGATTTGTTCACAATAAACTCGTGCTGAATCTTGTTAACTTTGAACTTTCTTCTCATTGGATAATTTTTTTTATATAACACATGTTAAATCTTCATAACAAACACGAGAACACATGGTAACCACATGGTGTAATATATGTGGTGTCCGTTCTCACGCTATATGGTCTTAATTTATATTCCCTTAGTAGCCTACACAACTCATGAAATCTTCTAAAAATGTCAGATTTCAAACCAAATGTCATTCTCTTCCCACAGAGGTTTACTCCCTTCAGAGTTTCAATCCAATAACTTATGTTCTTCTATGAGAACTTTCTCGGCTTGAAATGAAGTGTCTTGATTGGTTGCATTTGAATCTAGATGTAAAAGTGACATTTGCCAATAACACGCCATAATGCTATTTTTGAAACAGAAACGAAGATATTAAATCATATTTTTGCTGATAAATAAAGAAAATCAAATCAGATACAAAAACCGAAAATAGTTTATTAGTGTTACATATTCGATGGAAATATGCTAATTTGCAAGATCCTTTACAGTTAAGGCGAAGACATAGCCGATGAAGGAAGTGTTTTCATTGGTTAAGAAGCAGGGATACAGTGAGATAGGTACCCCTTTTCCGCGCTCGGGAATTTTGCTTGAATTGAGATACATGGCCAAATATAACAGAGGTTAGGATCGGAAATCTGAAGGGAGTATCCTCTATGGGAAAAGTATGGCCAAAGGTATGTAGAATCGACATTACGATTTGGATGAAGTGGAGTCTAAAATGTGATTTTACGACCTCTTCTTTAACCTGGTCAGTATACGATGCTCTTTCGAATCGACTCAAATGAAGTGAGCTTTATTTTTGGAATAACGTCTTTTGTGAACACACGTCCCCGATGCTAGTATTATATCTTTATATTTCTCAATTTGCATTTATAGAAAAAAAACCATTTTAAATTAAAATTTAAAAAAAAAAGAAAGTGTATCGGTTATTACATTTTCTTTTTTTTTACCAAATAACACGAGTTTCAGATCTAAAGGTTTAAGTATTAAACTTTAATGCCACTGTCTTCCTACACAATGGCGACAGAACGTGTAACTGGACCAATACGGAAATACGTAATTAATAACATAGTACTTGCTATATGATGTTGTTGCATATCCAGTTAACAACTACACAGCCAATAGTGCGTAAATGTTTAAGACGAGAACAACCAACTGATTGATAACTAGAATAATTTCATAATTGAATGCGCTTCAGAAAACACTTAGATCAGCTGAGAACTGCAGGGGGTAAAAATATCATGTTACCTATCACAGTTTAGCTTAGCATTGTAAATGAAGCTTTGCTAATCACACAGGATGATATCAGTATTCTATAATGGAACCCCCCAAGAATTACATCCAAAACACTGACCACTAAAACAACACATTCATGTAAACTACCGGGCAAAAGAAAGTTTTCACCTAAGTTTATTTCGATTAATTCAATATTTAAAAGAAATCAGATGTATTTGACTATGACACGATACAATAATACTTATCTGCAGTAGTTTGAATGACTTTGTTGCTGACTGAGGTTAAATTTTAGTTCAAATATCTTTTTGTAATGAAGACAGGGTTAAGAATGAAATTTTCACCAACATGATCCCTGCCCTGTTTAAAATGTTTTAAATGTGTGCAGAACCAGGCACATTTGTTTATTTTCACATAGGATATGTCTTATATGTCGATGAACAGTTGTGTATCATCAACAATAATTTAAAAACAAAATTAAACTTAAAATTTCATTTTTAAAAATATAATTAAAAAACATGTAGAAGTATTCTTTGACTGCTAACTTAACACCTGTACTTATCAGTTTTAGATTATGACATCGAAAACTTGAGATATTTGCAATTGAAAATCATACATATGATACAATCAACTGAGGTGAGTCTTTTCTTTTGCCCGGTAGTTTATATTGTTGGTCGCTTAAGGCTTGGTTTAGCTGTATGGGTGTGATTCTAAACGTTAACGTTCAATAAACGTTGAACATTACGGTTGAGTGCAGTAAAATGTTGTCATATTACCTTCTATGCTTAACAAGAATACATAATTATCATCATCCCCGCCATATTGGTTTTAATAAACCTGGCAACTTTCTCCTGAATATCCTAAATCTAGTGCACTGGAGTAAGTTATCTGAACTCCCTTTGGAAAAACCATGCAGAAGTATGGTCAATCAAGGTATTTATGCTCTTAAGCCTCAAACCAAATTTGGTTATCCTATCTTAAACAATTTCTGAGAAAAGCTGCCCCTAATATCGCGGACGAACGGATCGACTGTTCTATATTGTTCATAAACTGAACGCCAAAAGTAAGGTTACACCTCTTTGAATTTAAATATCATAAAAAGTTACGTGTTCAGAGGAATTGAAATGCTTTGTTGTGTTTTAACACTCCATCAGTTAAGTGTTTTGTGCTAAAATAGCATGCCTGTAAGTTTAATGGTAAAGATGTTATCGCAAGTTCTTCATGGGTGGGGTCAATTGTCCTATTTCCGATCATGCAATAATTGAAGGGAAAAATGTAAATATGGTTGGAAAATTAACCAAACTGACTTTGTCTTCTTTGATAATGAAATAATGCACATTCATAAAAATAGTAATTAGTTATCTTTTTGGAAATATTTAATTTGTCTGAAAATGACGAAATATTGAGATTTGGAATTTTTCTTTTCCAAACACAACCATAAGATTCTAAGAAAACGCTTTTGTTAAAAATGTGCTTCGACTGTTTTAAGAAGCTTTGGCAATTGTTTACGGACTAGATTTGTTCCTAAATATTTCTAAATAGTGAACTTCTTAAACATTTTGGTTTTCATCAGATTGATCATGTCACCAAAACGTAGCCATAGAAGTTTTACCACGCATGAAATTCACGTGAAATCAGTTGGTAACGGGTATAAAAGGCCCCTGTATTCATTATTTCACACCATAATTCGATTACAATGCCGAGATTAACAACTGAAGAGCGTGAAAGAGCTATTTGAATGCTGCAGACTGGGTCCACTGATGGAGAAGTCATTCGGATGTCATCGTCTCACCATTCTTAAGCTGCATTGAAGTCTGCAACAGACTGGATCGACTCGAGACCGAGCTAGAAGCGGCAGGACGCCAGTGACAACCCCATATGAAGACCGGTACCTGCTTCAACTGCATCTCAGGAACCGCTTTCAAGCCGCCACAACGACAGCTTCTACTGCCGAATCAGTCCCCAGACGGTGAGAAGAAGGCTTCAACAACATGGACTGAGGTCATACCGGCCAATGCGAGCAATGCTGTTGACGCGCCGACATCGACAAAACAGGGTTGCTTGGGCCAGAAATGTTTGACGTTAGCAGAACCAAGACTGACAGAGAGTGTTATTTTCCGACGAAAGTGGGTTCCAGATGCACGTAGCAGACAGGAGAAGGAGGGTCTACCGTCGCCGGGGTGAGAGGGAGGAACGCTGCAGCGTACAGGAAGTTTCGGTGGAGGCAGCGTCATGGTCTTGGGTGGGATACGCGGCAACGCAACCACCGACCTCATTGTCATTGATGGCACCCAAACACTCTTTTTCAACAGGACAGTGCTCGTCCTCATGTAGCCAGAGTGAGGTTACAGTACCTCAACGTCAACAAAGTCCACGTTTTGCCTTGGCCTGCCAGATCGCCCGATATGAATCCCATCGAGCAGCTCTGGGATTACATCGATCGAAGGATCCGTCAACGTCGACACCAACCACACACACGTCAACGACTGATTGCTGCATTGATGGCCGAATGGAGGCAGATACCACTTGCTTTCATCAGACGACTAACGTTGTCTGTGAGACGAAGAGTTCAGGAATGTTTGTATTCCCAACGGCGGACATAACAGATACTGATCACATACAACTTGATACATAATGATCATTCTATGATTTTGTTGCTTTTGCATGATCGGAAATAGGACAAGTGACCCCTCCGTGAAGAACTGGCGATAACTTATTTACCATTGAAGTTTACTGGTCTGCTATTCTAGTTCAAAACACTAAACCGATGGAGAGTTACAACACAACAAAGCAAATTCCTCTCAAAACGTACCTTGTTATGATATTCAGATTAAAAGAGATGTAACATTTCTTTTGGCGTTCAGTTTATGTTAATACAGTAGCATTATAAAATAAATCTAAATTTATTTAGATTGATTTTGAGTTGACAGACAAAACACCATGAGATATCTAAGAAGGCCTCTGATTGGTTGAATTTATTGACGATGAAAGTTCACAGTGAAGGTCACTTGGCATGACCTCACATCGACGACCGAAGTACATGGACGAGTGTTACGTTCGATCTTATTGAAATGAGAATGAGTCAACTCATGTTTCTACGATATAGTCATTCATATCTTGTGCTCGAGGAATCTAAGGCGTCTCGTTCATGGCATCCAATCATTGGTCCTGGATATCGTCAAGATTTTGAATGTGTAAACAAACGTAAGGCCTTAACAAAATTAAAATGTTTCTGGTCTTTACAGGCTGACAAAAATGATGCGATGACGCGATTTAAAAAAAAAAAATTAACGACATGAAGAAGTGGAATGAAGAGTTAAACAAACACAAATTATACAATTATTCCAAATAGTCAATATAGTAGAACACTTGAACGCTTTGATATTTAACATAAAATGGTTGTATTCGGGGGCATCAGTCTTTAACAAACTCATATTGTTCTCCCACATATTTCGATTAACCTGAACCTGAGTAACGGGTATGAGTAATACTATATGGCGCTTTATCCGGGTACTAATACCTGCCCAGTGGGTATACGGTATTGCTCTGGTATATAGACATGCATATCTCAGTTTTTAAGAATTATTTTCAGCTTCACGAGGCGTATACAAGTCGTTGGAGAAGACGATTTACTAACACGTTGCCTCTCTTTATATATACATATATTTAATCTGCTGGGTCACATAAACTTATATCTTCTAAGGTCACGTGCTTGTATCCAAGTTTTCCCTCGAACAAATGAACACGTGTCGTTTTAATGACAGATAAAAATGTCAGATAAAATTAGTAGGCAAACTTGTAGGCAAAAGCATGCCAGATGAACAAGTGCTTTGTTAGAGTGTGCATATCTTGCTGGACTTACACCACTAAATGTCTTTACGGGTGTAAGATCCATTTTCTTAAATTAAATGTCAAAAAGGCAGAAGATATGATAATTGATGTCCGGAAACGTAAAAGTAAATTGCTGCCAATTACAATCGACAACGAAAGTGTAGATACAGTTGAGGAATGTAAGTATATTGGCACACTCCTAGACTCAAAGTTCACCTGGAAAAGCAATACTGAAAACATCTACAAGAATGATTACAGCGGCTGTACGTTTTACGTTGTTTACGCTATTTTTAAATTGCCACAACGATTTTATCGTAATTGTTTATAAGTAATTTAGTCTGTTATGTGCACTGCTAATATTTCCAAAATTATTAACACAGCAACTAAAAGTATTTTAAATGACGGTACTCGTGTAGCCTCTACTGTATTTCAACTTCTTCCTTCCTATCCGGCGTCCATCCCAGCAAGCAGCAGTGTTTTATGTGAAGCCTTTTAATATTGTTTTCCAACTTTATATATTGAGAATTTTCGCCAACTGTCTAGCTACTTTAACATGTATATGAGTGTTCTTACATACGTTTGTCTTTGTTGTTTCTTTTAAACGATTTTATGTTGTCAATTCATGTACAACAAATTTCCCAATAATACTTAAAAATAAATAAAGCATTCTCTTATCTCAATCCAGTAGCACTGAACCAACAACATTTAGTTCAGTATACACGTACTCAATAAGGTCTTGCGGCTCTTAAAGACACGCACAGTTTGTTACTTAAACCGATAATACTCAAGCAAATACATTTGTTCACAAGTTTCAGTTTGTTACTTGGCAACATTTGCAAACTTACACACTATCATGATATCCCTATTTACCAATATAAGATATGCTTGTTTTATCATCCAGTGCATGGTTTATGATTTCGCTGGTATAAATGCCAAACGTTTTTACATGTGACAACTCATGATTAGTCTAAAACAAGAGTCATCAGAAGATGACATATCCCACCGGTTTCACACAATTTTTAAAACACATCTTTGACAGATACTTGTGTAGCTACTACCGTACTTCAGTTAGTGGGTATTACAGATGCTGAGTTTCAGGTATGTTAAGGGTTTTAGACTTCTGCTCCAGAAGCCGTCAAAATCGACAACAACCAACATCCCTCTCATGTTTCTATTGAAACAAAAAAAAAAAATTCAGAAAAAATCTGAAAATATCAAAAGGCACCACTTCAGTTAGTGGGTAATACACATGCAAAGTTTCAGGAAGATATGATGAACGGTTTTGGAGCTGTGCTCCGGAAACGAACCTGTCTCTGACTAAGTCCAAATTCAACAAGTTTCTATAGAAACGAAAAAAAATAAAATCTTAAAAAATCTGACAATATCAAAAGGCACCACTGCAGTAAATGTGTAATACATATGTGAAGTTTCAGAAAGATATGATAAATGGTTTTCGAGTTCTGCTCCGGAAACGAAATGATTACGGACGGACGGACGGACGGACGGACGGACGGAAGGGGCGTTGACTATATACACCACGGTATTACATACCGGTGGGATAAAAATAAGCAATTCAAAGCAAGGAGAGTCATTTAGAGAGTCACTGTCACAGCATCACACAATCGATGAGAGGATGATGTAATTAATATAGTAGTCTTTCAACAAACATTAAGATGTAAACCTGCATAGGTTGCTGTAGTCTAACACGCAGAAATTAAAAAAAATAATTAAAGAGGATCCTTTTTTGAAAATTCTATTTCTTACAGTCTCCTTTTCAATATTTGAAAAAAATGGTGATATTTTCAGAATAAATACTTTTTTCAGACTTGTTTTCCAGTTAAACAAAGACGACAGTAGACTTATTGTATACATCAGGTAACAAAATGTGTCTCTCACACTTATCCAAGTTCCAAACGCAAGGCATAATTCTTGCCAGTCTCCATTACTGGCTGATTTAAGTCTTGCAGTTTTCCCTCTCTTTGTTGTGCCTAGATAGTGGATCGCTGTACCTGAAATGCGTAGTGGGGTCGGAAATACTGCAAGGCCTGAATCAGCCAGTCATGGAGACTGGCAAGAGTATACCTTGCATTGGGAAGTTGACACGTATGTGATTTAGTACCTCAGTAGCATTCTACTGTTTCTAGTTACAATGTACCGGTATGTCATACGTGCAATTTAGCTAAAAAGTCTTTACTTAAAACATCATTTATAACAGATTCAGTTTGAAATTGGAGCAGTTTGGGTGAAACTATAAAATCTAATTTAAAACATTTACAAAACCTATTTACAACTTTTTCATCTAAAACAGTGATACTAGAACATGCAGTATAAACACGTAATGTTAAGAAATAGATGTAGCAGTTTTCACAATGATTTACCTTTTCAGAATGATTCATCAGGAAACCGGTCTTGTTCTTATCGTTATGAACATGCAAATCGTTATTATATTGAATGTAAAATTAATTATATCATTATGAAATACAATATTTATTCTTTAAATTTTTAAATATAGGTGTTAGATCAATCATATACACTTTAAAAGGAAACATCAATCATACGACGGAAATTACTTTTGTTTTACTTTGAAACATTACATAAAAATTATTATATTTTGATGATCATTTCACCCTTTAAATATTCCATGCTTATATTTTCTTTTGTCTTTAAGAACATTGTATTGTCTTACGATAATGCCTTTATAATATGTATAAGACATATTATAAATGTAAATGTATATTTATTGTTTAAATCAACATAATTGTCATGGTTATCATAATTGTCTGTGCCAATGTACTCCATATTCTATTACATTATCGTTGTGAACATACTTTAAGAAATTTTACTTTTTATTTCACTATGCTGCGCTGTACATTTCCTTTACAATATACATATCATAATGTAATTTTTTTTTAACATAAATGTATTAATATTATTGTTTCCTCTAAGTCTTTAGACAATAACCATAATACTACATTTATATTACAAACGTTGTATACAGTAAGTATTTAATTTGTGCCAAAATGTATAATCCGTTGGACTTTTTAAATGAAATATCTTTAAACTAACAACGAGTTGCTTTACGAAATAACATAATCGTGGTTTATGAGTTTTTAAAATTAAACGTCACAATAAAATATTGCCAAATTCCCGACAGACACGACAAAGTCATTGTATTTATGTCTCAGTCAGAAATAATCATTTAATAAAATGAAACAACCCTTATGCTCAAATAAACTCTAATAACTTACTTCCAAAGACACCGGAGACACTGAAATCTTGAAAATTTGAAGATAGTGAAAATCCATATTCCTTTGAATCGAGCATTTCAATTTATTTTTAAAAAATCAATATTAACAATTCTGATCAACTTACAAGGGATTTATTAAAATAATTTTTTAAATTTTTTATACAAATACAGGTACAAAGTGCAGTATGGTACGTGAACTTTGCACCCTATTCCCACACCCAGGTCACATGACCGGGTGGTTTTCTGATTTACTAGGATCCTCCTGCTGCTATAAATTTCCCTCCAATAAAGCTTCGTCATTCAAATGATGTATTTATTAACGTATATGACGTCATAGCAGAGGCATATCTTATCGACGGATTTCGTTCTTACATTGTCAATGTTAATATCTCTTAAGCTTCGCTGAGGGTGTGTTTTATCTAAATTGCGATGTTATTGGTCAATTAAGTTGTTGAATGGTTGTCCATTGTATTATATACTTTCGATCTGACGCCCCAGACATACAGTTGAAACCTTACGCCTGCTGAGGCGGTGACCATAAACAAAGGACTACATACGTAAAAGTAAGTGAGATTCATTTAGAAGTATTTGAATTTGATTTTTGGTTATTTATCCGAAACCCTCTCAGATATATGTGATTATATTTAGATTAAATGATTATGTTTCCTTCATAGTAATATCTGCTTTATAAACTGAAAAACAAACTGATGAAGAAATAACTTATTCACATATTTGAGAGACATTTTAGAAGGGGTCTTTGAAGGGCATTTAGAAGTGGTATACATAAGAACAGGAAGATTTTCTGGATAACAACTTCTTTAATGTGAAAATACACGTCTCGGAGTACATACTCACTCCTTCATCAAACTGAAATCCTGATGAATGAGTGAGTATTCACTCCGAAGTTGTTATCCAGAAAATCTTCCTGTTCTGACATTTTAGAAGTTGTAGAGATGGAGGAAAACCAAGATGTATGGATTGTCAACTTCTTGATGCAATGAGTACGACGTTTCGGTTTCAAACGTCGCATGCATTGCAATACATAAGTGGACTATCCATACGTTTTGGTTTTCCTTCAATATATTTACTGATGAAAGGTGCATGTCAATAAACCATCTGTCATTCCAAGACATATCTCTCATGTGTGCGTTATGTACTGTGTGTTGGAACGAGTTCTTGTGTCGAAGTATAAACGGTTTTATCACTATGACTCAACAAAAAACATATTTTCCTTTTCAATTCATCAGTCTATTCATTTATATATTTAGGAGTTCTGATATACGAAAATACAAATATCTCTTTTTCAAATTTTAAATTTTTCATTTATATTATCACTGTACGGACCTGGTATATCTGCTAAAAACGAATAAGCGAGGGAATAAATTGGGATTAACATGCACTGCCACATATTTGTCTGAAAAGAACCTCGGGTATTTAGAAAACAGGAATAAGATGGTTGACATCTGAATGTAAAAGTCTCAGTTGGACGTGAATGATAATTGGAAAAAATGTGAAAATTAAAGGAGAGGGTTCTTATCGTGTGTTTTAATTTTTTTTTAGATATTCCCGTAAACACGCATGTGAGCTATTAATACATCATTAAAACGCGAACAAATTGAAATATATTAATGATGTTTATATTTTATATGACTTTATATTTCAAAACTGGATAAAAACAAGCTTACATTTGTCGAAAATTAAAAAAAAACAAAACTGAAGCAATTCATCGGCACTGCCAGTGGGAAACCTTCGCTACGGCATAACGGCATACTGGTTATTAGTTCTATGATACGTTTTGTGTTACTATGTGAATATTGTGTTGGGGGGGGGGGGGGGGGGGGGGGGGGGGGGGGGGGTGTTCTTGATGCTTGTTGATAAAAAAAGGGGGGGGATGTTCTTGATGCTTGTTGATAAAAACAAAATGGAATATACGGTGTAAATGTACTATCTCTGTGGCATAAAGGGGGTGGGGGTGGATGCACCACTGTTTTGAGGTTGATTTCAATGGTCGTTTTTGAACATGGCAAATGAAAAGGGGGGGGGGGGGGGGGGGGGGGGGGGGGTTGCGCACCCCTGCAGCCCCCTCTAGATCCGCCCCTCATATAGCGTGTTTTCATTTAACGCAACGCAAAAAAACCCCAACAAGATAGCGGGCAATCGCCGATAGATCGATGATAGATCTTGCCCTAATATTTTCTGATTAACTAATTGAATTTTCAGGTATGGCAGCAAACGGGTTGGCGTTGTTTGTCCTATTATGGGCGTTATATTTCGGAACAGAATCTGCACCGGTGTCAACAGAACCCCTTGCAGAGGAAACGACTAAGAAAACTTCTTTGACATTAGAGGAAATCTTTACAGCACTTCCGCCGGAAATACAAGAGATACTGCTTGCCGACGACGAGAGCATATCTGTTAGTGACACTACGGCCTTCTGCCAGACCCAGGAATGTGTGGACATGATGAAAGAATATGAACAGAATATGAATGCCAATGGAGACGGAACGGTGGTTGGACGATGGGGTTAACTGAAATCCTGATTACGTCATTGGGACTTTGATTGTTGGGTGGGAGATCGACCATCGGATGACTGATTAAATAAACCTTAGCTTGAAGTGATTAGCGTGTCATTGACATTCATGGTAGTTGCACTAGAAATTGCTTTTGGTTTACTGATTGAATAATTGTGACGTCACTGATCACACGATTGTAGTTTTGATTGGATGACTGACATTGTAAGCGCTGAAACGATATGACGTCATTGTCTTTGTAATTGTTTTATCCAATTGTTTAGTTTATAAGGACAATGTGAGCTTTGCATTTTTATATGATAATGCAGAATAAAATATAAGAATGCAGTGACGGGATTAAAAGCGACGACGATGCCGATTTGTGGAGAAATGTTATTTGTTATCGGATTATCTTCAGTTTATACGCATGTATTTGCCGTGTGAGGTCCAAAGTATTTAAAGGTTGAACGAATAAGAATAAGTTTACAGGTTCGACATTTTTGTTAACTTTTACACACTTGTTATTTGTTAATTAAACTGCGTATTTTATCTTTCTTCTTTTATATTTTCATAATTAATATATTGTTTTGGTGATCATTTTATTGGTTTGTGATTTAAAATGTTAGTACTTCCACTGCGAAGTTATGTTTTGTTATTGACAATGGGAGAACTGGCTGATTGTCGGACAGCTTGCGTATAGATTACAATAATCTACACCAGAAAACACGACAAAGTGTGCTGTAGCATCGAGTTATGTTCATTCTTAGAGTGGGCCTTTTATCTTACTAATCAACAGTACATACTGGACCATTTCACGTTGCATTTGTCTTTCATTGTGACGAGCACCCATGTATCACTTGCTACCTGCTCATGGATCTGAAACATTTTATAATCACTTTATCAACCTACCTCCGTATAATCGTTCATTTCAGACATGTTTTCAAGATCGTATCATATGGGTAGCATTGTTAAATTCTGTATCCCCCGCTACGAGAGACTTAAAGGTACATCCATTGTGTTGTTGGGGGTCAAATATGCCAAACGTTATAAATGGTCTTATTTTATCGAGAAGTACCAACTGTTACCGAAAACAACAATTTTTCTGATAATCGGCTTAGTATATTGACGATATGAAGGTAAAAGTATCGATTTCTGATCGAAAACCGGACAATGCACCGCGTGTGGCGCGCGCCAATGAGTCAAACGTTATTTTGGAATCTTATTTAAACCAGACAAACTAACAGATTTGGGTTGATAATGTTCAATAGGTCATATAAGTACTGTGCATGTAAATAGGACGTGCACTTTCGGTTTCTGCACATGCATAATGATGTTACTCGATTTTAATTGGAAACTAGTAATTATGATATTTTTGGCGATTGGGGATGAATATGCAAGTTGAGTGAATTTGTTTGTATTGTAAACACCACATTTGGTGTGTTGGAACGTATTAAAGCCAAATAATATTTTATGAAACACAATGGATGCCCCTTTAAAACGTTGTAAGTTCCTCAAGGAGGGTTTACAGAGACAATTGTAAACCCTGATATGTTTCCTAAGAGGATAATGTGAAAGCATAGATCTGAAGAAACTATCTTAGACTGCTTTTGAAAATTTCCAATGGTACAATATGAGCCGCAAATGTTTTGACGAAAGTGCGTCTCGAACCCGTAAGACCTGGAAATCGTGAGCTAACGCTTTAGTCTATTGCGCCAAGGAGGAAGATGAAAGACAACTGTATTTAAGCCAGACAGACAGACAGACAGATATTTTATTATAGTCTCACCTCATTACAATGGATTCATACATAACTATAAATAAATATATATATATACATTCTGATAAAACCCCTATCACAAAGTTGATGTATAAAAATTAAGTAACGAGCCACCCTGTATAGGGTTATGAGAGACTTTAAAACCTAAAATAAACCCTTAGTAAAATACAGTTAAAATATACATAAATATAAACTAAACAGTGTAAACAAGAATTAAGAATATAAGAAGTCATTCCTTTTCGTTAAAATGCTAAAGCAGGTTTTGGCACATATATATTACAGTATGGGTAGATAAGATAAAACTGACTTTCCGAGCATCATCAACATTTGGGAAGTCTTCTTCGACATTACAACATTTTAAAAGCAATTCTCTACGTTCAATTTCATACAGGTGACATCTTAATAGCACGTGTTCTTCGTCTTCCACACCGTCATGACAAACCGGACATATTCTCTCATTTTCGGGTGTGTTAGTATAGCGTCCAGTTTCTATTTTGAGGGGAGCCACGCCACTCCTGAACTTGACTAAAGCTGACCTGTATTTCTCGGCATAGGAGTTCGAACATAGCCCTGTGTTGTAGCATTGCTTGAACGTGTTGTAGGTTCTTAGCTTGTTTCCATCAATTCTTTTCTTTCCGCCCTTTTGTGAAACTTCTTTCATCCAATTTTCTTTAAAATGTTGAAAAACCTTGTTCTTTATGGTGTCTTCTACGTGTTTACTTCCGTATAACCTGTCTAATGGTACAACATGATCGAGGCCAGATTCTTGAAACTTTTTTATGTATTCGGAAGGTCCAGTTTGGTTTTCGTCCAACTGCTCAGTTGTGACTCCACTTGAATATCTTGTAGTTAACGCTCTGCTGTTCCATTCTCATAAGACGCATATAGTGTCGAGTCACTGATCCCCACTGACGCACGGAGGGTGGGTCCACGTACGTACATGGTTGCTGGCACTAGGATTTTCGGGGATTTTACGAGCTACTCTTAAATTTACCAGGTATCTTCGACAACACGATAACAAAGAGTCTTTTAAACTTAAAAACGGTTGATAAGATGAACAAACCCCTCTTTCTCGGACTTACCAGAGATTGTGGACCCTGAGAGTCGCTTACATCCTGCGGCCATCCGGGCCTCAGGATGTAACCTCCTCTCAGGGATCCGCAATCTCTGGTAAGTCCTCGAAATTGAGGTTTCTCCATTACAAATAAACTGCTTACCATGCCTAACAATGCACATCACCAAACTCAACTTGGGCGTTATTTGTGTATAATATAATAAGCGATTGTGAGGTATACTCGAGGAGCTGACGGGTGGCTTATTATTGTAGGCCTACTAGGGTTTCCATTAACTCGTGAAATGATTGGTTCAGTTATGTGATGATACATATTGTATTGTTTTTTTACATACACTTTTATCTTTAATCACAAAATGTTAAGTTGTATTTTGTGGCTGAAACTGTCGAACAGCACTGACATAAACGTAGATTAATTATTTTTGATAATGTCAGATAGCGTAGTTGCAAAATATTGCGATTGAACACAAGAACTTTTAACAGGTTATTCCCTAAATACGATTGCGGAAGCTCCTTAGCTAAGTACAAGAAATTAGGAGAGTCAAGAGAACTTCAATGCAAAACATTCTGAAAACATTTTGAAAAAGCGATTTCAAAACCCATGTGATTTTGAACAGACAGATAAGGTGCACATGTGCTCTGATGAATGATATTATGCGTACTTCTTTCCACAGGGGCTGGTATTGCTGAAAACAATACGTCCTAAAACAAAACAATCCTCTGACAGCTACCTACATATAAATAAAGAAAGGGATGTAACGCACCCAAACACCTCTCCTTGTTCCAGGCCGAATTCTGGCTTGGGAAATCAAGAAAACACAATCGGTAGCATACATAATTAAAGCCAAATAATTCACTTTCGATTGAATGTAAAATTATCAAAATCGGTTCATTTATGAAACACTGATTGAAACTCGAGAAAAGACTATTTTTTCACGTGTACGCCAAAAACCTGCCTCACGAAATCACCACTTTCGAGGCGAGATATTTGGAATATTTCAATGGAAAACGTGTTGTCGACGACAAACATAACCATATCGTAATCGCCAGGCAATTCGATTTCGTATCCTGGCCCTTCAAATGAAAAATGTTATGATCCTTACCTTCTACCAGCGATTTTATTAAAAGAAATGCGCTATCGAGCCATCGACACCGCCATGATGCGATGACGCGATTTTTTTTATTTATTTACGACATTTTTTTTTGAATGAAGAAATAAACAAACAAAATGTATTTATATAAATAAAGCACAAATTAAATGTGTTACTATTCCAAATGGTCAATAATCTCACCCCTACACTCCATCTCAAAAGAAACGAGTGTCTGACATGTTCTATGTCCAATGATTTCTGATACCCTATACTAATAAATAGGGTATATATCGCATCGTAGTATTTGACCTAGGAACTGTTTGTTTTCAGCAAGACAAGCTCCTGTGCTGAGGAAAACATTTTATAGTTATCTGTCCCTTACTTTTGTAACCTTGTTACCTAGAAAAAAAAGACCTGAGGCGTGGGTTTGAAACTGATGCGGGCGGAAACCAGAAACAAATTCTTTTTTTTGCCTAATAGTTTGCACAGTTCATGGTTTGGAGACAAAAGAGAGCACACACATCATTCCTCCTCTTTGATCTGCTGTATACCGCTAGACAGACAAGTTAAGCTTTTATGTGATACATTTTGGGCATTCTCGAGATTGTGGGTGGGTTGTGGGTGGGTTGTGTAGGGTTGTGAGTGGGTTGTGGGTTGGTTGTGGTTGGTTGTGGTGGGTTGTGGGTGGGTTGTGTAGGGTTGTGGGTGGGTTGTGGGTGGGTTGTGGGTGGGTTGTGGGTGGATTGTGTAGGTTTGTGGTAGGGTTGTGGGTGGGTTGTGGTTGGGTTGTGGGTGGGTTGTGGTGGGTTGTGGGTGGGTTGTGGGTGGGTTGTGGGTGGGTTGTGGGTGGGTTGTGGGTGGGTTGTGAGTGGGTTGTGAGTGGGTTGTGGTGGGTTGTGGTGGGTTGTGGGTGGGTTGTGTAGGGTTATGTAGGGTTGTGTAGGGTTGTGGTTGGGTTGTGGGTGGGTTCTGGGTGGGTTGTGGGTGGGTTGTGGGTGGGTTGTGGGTGGGTTGTGGTAGGGTTGTTGGTGGGTTGTAGGTGGATTGTGTAGGTTTGTGGTAGGGTTGTGGGTGGGTTGTGAGTGGGTTGTGGGTGGATTGTGTAGGTTTGTTGGTGGGTTGTGGGTGGGTTGTGAGTAGGTTTTGGGTGGGTTGTGAAGGGTTATGGTTGGTTACGGACCAAACAATTCCGAGGTTATTTATCATTTGAAACCAGTCACCCATTAAAGGAATCGTATGAAGATATTCAACACCGCATGCTGTGACTGTATAACGTTTGTATCAAATTATGTAGAGTTGTGTTTCCCATAAGCATAAGGGCATTCATATCGGGGTTCATATTTTTCAAACGATGTCTTAGGGCAAAATATCGCTTTGTAAAGGTGACATATCAGCATAAATTATGCCATGACACCACACTACATGACGTTGTATTCTAAATGCAACGACGGCGGGTCGCCAGCCTATGGTTTAAAGTACATATTATCGTCCATATTTTCCGCAATTTCATGACTTCGGTAATCAATTTTAATAATAATAATTATTATAACTCTTTATTGTCCGTAATACAATGTACAATGGAAATTTGTTGTGTAAAAACAGCACCCGGCAGCCACAGTGCAGCGCCAGTTATATTACATTATATTCGTGTTTGTTTCATATTATGTTTGTGACACTCGTGACTGAAAATCGGTGTATCCCTAGCTCCCGTTATTCAGGCACTATGATATAGACACTCATTTAATATCCTCTATATAGAAAGCGTTGTTATAGTATCTACCAACTTACAAATGCCCTTGACACTTCCCATACGTAAGCTCTAAACGTCTTGTATGTGCAATATATTAAACTTAGTGAAACCATTCAACAACATAGTCGCACCCATTGAAATGAATGACTTGATGAAGTGGTTACTATAAATTATTATGAAAGTTACCTGTCGATCACATTCTTTCTCAGAGGTTAACAGGGCAAAGGTTTGAATCTGTGACGATAGTTTTATTCACTTCTTTTGGATACATGTGTCTTATAGGTACAATCGACTGAAAGAATAATCTAAGATTTAATTTTCTAAATTATATAAAATATTTAATTAAATTTAACAACTATCAGGCATAAATATACGCTAGTTACATATTGAACTGGAAACCAATAGCACAATAACATCGACACATCGTAAGACATGATCAAAATCGTCACAGGGCTGATGATATTACAATTTCTATTTTGTTGTTGAAATAATTTAAATTAAAGTGACAAGTGTAGAACCAATGTATTTTTCAATTTTATATATATCTTAAAATACACGTTTTATGTTGATTTCAAAACTTTTAGGTTCATTTCAAATATATGCCGTTTGGTCCACAAAATCGTCCCGCTAGGGGCACGGCAACTTTGTCTGCAGTAGAGAACTGTTCTACACGCAGTAAGGTTTAGGTGCAATGCTACACTGAATATCAGCGTAGAACCACCCATTCTTAAAGAACATGCATGACAGATGTTCTAACTCACCGAACAAAGCAGCCATATATTAGTATAACCAATTCATTTTATGCAACTCTCTTTGTGTTACAAATGTATATTAAATATAAAACAGATTTGTCAATACTGTAAAACCATAGTGATCCAATTGAAATAATCATTCAATTCCTTGTCCCATTTATCACAGACTTGCTGGGTATTATTTTCTGGCATGTAATTATCTTAATATAATCTTGAGCCCATAGTAGGTTTCTGTAAATCAGTCCAAGTAGAACATATAGACAGTATACTATATAAGGGGGTTATTAAATGCTTTAAAGAAAGCGGTTGCATTAGAATTCCCTTTAAATTCAAAACCCTTATTATATTCATGGAAATTAAGCGAAATTTTTCAACTGTTCAAAAGTTTGACGTCAAACTGCCATAACAGCTATAATCGGGAATGATAAACTATTTGCTTAAACTATTTGATATTTAGGTATCAAACTGGTAAATAGCTTACAGAAATGTATGAAACTATCCTCGTTTACCCATGAGCATAATGATTTTGAATTACGAAAGATGAATAGCAAATAAATTTGCTTTTCGTCATTTGAATATGTAAATAAGATGAAAGACGAATAGAAATTCAATGGTTATTCGTCATTTGAATGACGAATAACGAATAACAGTCTAAATTCCGGTTGCCTCTGAGGCTACTCCGCCATGAAAGCTGAACATATTGAGTAAGGGATAACACACAATGGTCAATCGTTAAAAGCATCACGTTATGTGGCTTGTAGATTGGTCATCTGTTTATTTTGTATATTCATGATAGGGAATTTCATCAAAACTTCATCAACAACTTTACTGTTTTGGAGATCGACTAAGGCCCAGATACGTTCCTTTTTGTTTCAAATTGTTAATTTTAATTGAGGTCTCAAAATGCCATGTCACCAACAAAGTATTATTAGCGAGTGTAGCCGCCACAAAATGTCTTTTTCTTTGGGTAAGCATTTATATTGACGTAATCATAATCAATAACGGTTTATAGGATAAAATAAGAAGTTTTATATATCGATGAACAATTATGTTTTATCCA